>HE670018.1:129635-267483 GCA_000313835.2 Heliconius melpomene melpomene
AAAATTGCAACATGTATGAATTTGGCCTTAATACTGTTTAAAAACCCCCCAGCAAAGAAGAAACTATTTATTTGTAAACTATGCTCGACAAATAATGATGGCATTTTTATGCCACATACTAAGTATGTCATTTTACCCTGTAGTTATTTCGTCTTACACTGGTCGACCTAAGTGCGATTTTTGTTTGTTTTTATGATGTTTGAAAGATGATTGTTCTGAAACTAAAATAATTTCGTTGATTATGAAATATATAATAGTATACGCAATATGCTGTTCTCAGATCACTTAATTTGTTTGAAATATTTATCTTCAAACAAAAAGTATGTCATCTTAAGCACAATTCCCCTAGATAATATTTACTCTAGATTTGATAACAAAGAAAATTTTTAGAAATGAAATGATAATGAAGATGTTGTTATTAATTGTTTTTTTATCAGCTTCCACGCTGTATCCCATGCATAGGAAGGTAGAGTAGAGTAGTGTTAAGACACTCTACCACTTTCCGCCGAATTTTTCAATAATGATTTAATAATTTAATTAATCTTTAACATAAATAACATATTAAAAAAACATACTTTTATTATGAAAAAGTTTCAAAATCATGGTAATATTGTATTTAATTAAAGCTGGCACGAATGTTTGAATTACATAATTCATATATCAAAGGGAAAAAATCACAAAAGTATAAAAATTCGTAACAAGCTACGTAATAATAATCATCAGGCGAGCTAGGATCGTGATGGAAAAATACGGCAATGAAAGACGACGACATTTTTTCAGCAAATTACACGCGTGTCAAATGATTACACACCCAAACACAGTCAAAGAGGCAAGCCGAGGCACTCTCGCATGCGCCAGAGAGGGATGGACTATTGGAAGCTTACTACGAGAACTCGAATTTACAAGTTATGATAAGTGAAAATTTGGGGGGGATTTCCAAAATTGTTTTTATTGCGATTAGCAAGATAGTACATTTATTTTCAAATATTGACACCTACTTTGAAAATACATATAAATATTAATTGGCTTAGAATGAGTACAAAGATGGTAGTAGGGGTTAAATGGTATGAGAAAGGGAGAAAAAGGGTGTTTAGGGGTGAGAGGGCGATGGGGATGAGAAAGTTATTAATTCTGGAAGCGAGAGGCGCCAGCCTACGGTCTCGACTGCAACAGAGTGGAGGCTTACCTTAGATTCGCTTAATGTTCTTCTGATATCATTATTATATAGCTAAATTTTAGGTTTCCCATTTCATTTTCCGTATTTTTTTATAAAATCTAAGCAGCATACGATTGCTAGTCGTTGTCAATACATTTAAATGGAAAAATTGATTAAGTAATATGTTTATGCTATCAGCATTTCATTACAAAAAATATTTTTTCATTAGAAATTAAGGTACCACCTACAGTTTTAATCGTCAGTAAAACAATTGACCGGTCACTTTCAGAATTGCTTAACGCTTTTAGCGTTACAGCTACCCACGTGTTAGTGTTACTAATGTATCGAGATAATAGATTTAATAAATTTTGCACACAAGTTACTTGGCTTTCGTCCTCTGCAAAGTTAAAGTTCAAAAGTACTCGAGGGATCCAATCACCTCTACGTATATCATATAAAATGGACTAGAACACGACATGAAGGCTATAACGGCTCGAATTCTTTATTTAATCTTATACGAGTAGATTTACATTCAAATAACAATATTGTTTTTTTTTAATATATATATTTTCTTGTATCTTATTTAAAATTTTGCTTGGTAAGTAGAGGGAACCAAATGCTAGGAGATTCTTTTTCATCTGTCCCTTTTTCTTTCATTTACTTATTATGTAATTCGGTGGAAAGTGGAGAACGGAGTGTTTTTACTCTAATTTTCCTCTGCCTACCTTGCTGTATGCGTGTTACTGCGTGATTTGGTTTTGTTAAAAGGGCATAAGCCAATACTTTTATAAAACCTCTTTAAAGTACGAAAGTCTTTCACACTGTCCGCAATATAAGTCAATTAATTAAGTCTAACCTTTAGCATTTCCAGGAGGTGGAGTATCAGATATTGCACCGAATACAATATTAGCACAGAATTACGTTTTGATTAGTGTAGTCCGACCTCGGGGCTCGAGCGCATAGAGCTGTGCCCGCTCATATCGATCTTTATATGAATATTTGAAACCGACCCGTCCTTGCAACGTGCCCGAACACTACATATACCGAAATAAACTTCATATTTTTGTGCTTTATTTTGTTCTTCTATCTATTATGTTAGAAACGACTAACTGGTAATAGTTAATTAAATTAAAATCATTGTATTTATATGTTTTTGTAGATATCGAATTGACATTAGGATTGGTGACAATTTTTTTATATATTAGTTTTATATGGATTGTGTTATAAAAGTTATTTATATTATAGCTTCAGCTTACAATAGTGAAATGTTAATCGATAATAGAATACATATATAGTTGTAGTTACTTAATAATAAAATTATTAATACTAAAATTAAATATAAGTTTTTCTCTAAGAAATTATTTTAGAAAAAGTTTGTTGCCTCCAACGCTTTTTAGCCTGTTAGCGGAGAGCGCGACAAACGTCGAGATTTGGCGTTTTAACCCAGTTAAATAGGTCGAGTTTCATATTAATTAAGATGTTTTTACAATTATGTAGGCGAGGAAATTGAAATTAAAATGGTAAACAGAATATATTACGTTGTAAAATGTGTGATACGTAAAACTATAATTACTTTTAAGTGTAGTGATACAGCTCTTACAGTTTTTTAATACGTTTATTTAAAAATATCTTATAATAACGAAAATACAAGTAAATAAAAATGATAGTACTTAACCATATTTTTTATTACGTTATCTATATATCTGTATACATATTATATGAATCTAAAATATATATCTATCAACAGAAAGAGTACAGACAACAGTAAATATACGAGTATAGCCACATTTAAAAATTAGTCTTCAATAATAATGAACGTGGACGCCGTTACGAGTCTCCATCCATATTCGAGGTAATTGGATTGTGTCGGGAGTGTATTTGGGTCACCATTTACACTGACCTCTTGTGGACATACCCACTCTCGTTGAATGGAAATTTTTCAAAATTAATAGAAAAATTTCTGTAACATTTTATTTTTTGATGTAATATCGAATGTTATAGGATTAGCGTTTGTAATTTCATGTTGGGCTGCGTTTATTATAGTTATTGAAAGAGTAAATGGCATTTTTTAAAAA
Organism: Heliconius melpomene melpomene; assembly: GCA_000313835.2. Lineage (NCBI taxonomy): Eukaryota > Metazoa > Arthropoda > Insecta > Lepidoptera > Nymphalidae > Heliconius > Heliconius melpomene. Next base: position 132,867 of record HE670018.1, read on the forward strand.
AATTGACACTTGAAATATTTTTTTATTACGCGATTATAGAAGTTAGACTTGATAAGCTTGTGACTGTGACAGTGGGTTTGATTACCACTTGAGAACCTCCACAGTTCGACGGAAAATAGGGAACGAAAGTGTCGTAGCTCTAGGTTCCCAGGTTCCCTCTGTTAACCCTGCTATATGCAGGATACAGAGTGAAGATAAAAAAATTAAAGATTTAGTATGGACCAGCATGCTATGTAAAATGATGAATGAGGTAGAGAAGAGCGAATGCACTGGGCGACGAGATCGAAGTAGTGTAATTAATCCCTCTGATACTCATGGTTGAAGAGACAAATTTAAACTGACTGATATTGATGAGCTTTGTTATATATATGGGGCAGATTTCTCTTCCGTTGGTCAAGAAAAGTTAAGTGGTTCATTTTAGCTTTTAATATCTTTCTCTCTGGTAAGAAAACAACTCGCGGCGTTAAGTTTCAACAACCATAGCCTCCAGAATGTGATCAAATATGACGAACGAAATGTCTTAACACTAAGCTCCTAGGCTCCCTCTGTCTACCCTGTCATATGCTATAAAAATTGCCAATCAAGCTAAAAAAAAAGACATATTCGTAAGGTAAAACAAACACTTTTTCCAAAAATGGCTTACCTTTATAATAAAGAAATCGATAATAATCACATAAAGGAAAATTGTGATGCTACGAGTATGTAACAGTATCGTCATATATACATATGTATATATGTACATACATGTATAATAAATACACTATATATATGATATAATAGCCGGCGTCTGCTATAACCTATATCTACCTATACAATATTGCACAGTAATTGAATTGAATTGAATTGCTACGATGCTCCAAGTTTATTTAGGTCATAGTTGTAGTGATGTTTAACATATCGTTTTTAATATAAATTCCATTATATTTGTTTTATAATGCTATAATTTTGTAATGCATTAGATATGTAGGTCAAAGCTTCGTTAGTTATTACTTGAAGGGTTTTCTAATAATTGATTTTGGTATACGATGTACAGTTGGTGCGCCGTTGTACTATCGGTATGTAAAAACTGGAAAAGGATGTGGTTTCAGTGCCCACTCGAGGAAATTAAATATTTAATATTTTCATTTCTGGGCTCTGGTGTCGAAGCAAAGCGCAGTGTTGAGTTCCGCCACTCAACTGCTCCCCGATTTCGGCGGAAAATGGGGAACGAAGTGTTTTAACACTAGGTACTCTCTGCCTACCCTGCTATAAGCGGTATACTGCATGAAAAAAATAATACCACACGCAAAATCAATTTTATAACTGTTATTTTTTCTATATACCTAAAATGATTTTCATTCCAATTGAAAACTGTGTAAAAATCGTAATATTTTATACATTTTTATGTCCCTTTTGTAAACGTTTTTCCTAACAACAGCAGCTGAAACATAGCACTGCAGATCACGTATTCAGGTCAGGATACGATTTACTCGTTATTATTACGCGACTAGGTTCCTTGTGTCCGATCACACGATAATTAATCTACTATTTCTGTTTGTTGCTGTTATTTTTGGTTTAGTGGTTGAATGGGTGGTCATGGGTTCAAGGCCAGATAGATTTAGGTATGGTAGTTTTTTAGGTAAATGTAATGAATTTTATAAATTACCAGCGGCCCGCTCGCGGTTACACCCGCGTGAACTATGTTATTATTAATTTCTGTCTCCATGACTACGTCCTAGTGACGTCTATGCAAAATTTGAGACTCGTAGCATTTGTAGTAACGAAGTTTCATACAAACTTTCGACCCCAAAAACAACCCCTTAGAAGTCGAATATTGCAAATTCCCATCTTAGCGAGCACCTACGTCCTATAAGTAACTCCTATGCAAAATTTCAGATTCCTAGCACATGTAGTTTCTGAGATTTCGTGATGAGTGAGTGACCTTTCGATTTTATATATATAGATGTATACTATTAAAGGACAATGTGACAAATAAAATAAAATTAGTTTCGCTGTATCCCGCACACAGCAAGATAGGCAGAGAGAACCTAGAGTTAAGACATTCCGTTCCCCAATTTCCGCTGTATTTTTCGAGGCATTGTGTGTTGAGTGAACTCAACGCCAGGATACCGTCTAGTGGTCAAGTTTTTAAATTATAGGTAAATAGGCTAAGCTTACATTTTTTTTATGTCAAAGAAAACTAATGCAGAGAAATAAAAAAAAATGGACATAGTAGAGAACACACAAATTGTATATAATTCATACATTGTCAACGATACTAGTATAATCAAAACTTCCAAATCCCAAAAACTTTCCAATTCACACAGTAAAAGTAATTTTCTGAGTATTTGAAATACGAGTTGCTATCGCATGTACTTGTGCTGTACGACTTCATGAGAGTTGACCTGACCTAATACAATGTCACTGACTGTCGCGCTCGAAATACTGTGGGGATGGCCGTTATATTAAATAAATATTTTTTATATTTAAATGATTTTTTTCATGTTTTATAGCTAAATTATTTATTAAAATGATAAATTTTAGAGTAATTAATGTAAATTTTATTCTTATATGTATATAAGTTTGTACACAAAATAATTACAGATAAAATCAAGTTTTCTTTAGATTTTATTAAAAGTTTAATTAAAAAATCTATTAGAAAAGAATATTAGTATATTCAATACAAAGAGTGCGTCAAGAAGGCGGTACAGGTATGACCAAAAACACTATGTCATAAATTAATATTTTAGAAAAAAATCTAATTGAGATGAAACTAAATGACATCTAATAAAAGAATTTACTATAATATAAATAAAAGCCAATAATCTTGTAAATAGGTATATGTTGGTCTAAGAACGTCTGCAGGTCGTCTAAGGGTCGCGAAGATTGAATACTTTGTACATAAAATATTATCTTTGTTACTTCTATTGAACTTAGAGACATTGAAAAAATTTACAAGGACTTTTCATAACGTCTAAGTATATATTGTTTTGCGAAAATTTTATAATTTAACTTTTTTTAACATAATCATCTAATATATTATATTTTTTTATTTTGTATTTAGGCATTTCATGCATTTTGATGGTGTGGCGGGTTCGTATCCCACTCGGTGAGTGAAAAGTGAAAATAATATAAATAATTTTTCTATACCTGCTCTTAGAAACTTGAAAAAAACCACCAAAGCCCACTCCAAAAAAAAAATCATTTTCTTCAATTTGAGGAAAAGCGTTGAGTTTCGTCTCTCAACACGCAATGCCTTCAGAATTCGTCTGCAAGGACCGGAGCTTTACATGCAAGACAGCTGAAACGTTCTTTGAAAACGTTCGGAAACCATAGAACGTAATGTCTTATATTCTGGAGGATGAGAAAATGTATTAAAATAGGTTTAATTATTATGTGTTTATTAAAGCTGTAAAATGTAAATGCGGTTTATTTTTGATGAGACCAAATATAAAATACCAATGGAAAAGCCTGCATTTAACTCAATATGAACATTCGAATCTTAGGGTGGTCCCCCCTCTAATTTAATGTGATTGAGCAGAAAGGAAATTGTTTAAAATGGCAGATTCTTTATTTATTATGTAAGAGATCTCCTTTGTTATTTTAAAGAATGTTATAATTATAACATTATTTATGTTAGATTAGGGATCTATTACATCATTTGATTCGTGCGAATCCAGTATTACTAACATTTCGTTTATAATTACATAAAAACATATTTTTAATGAAATACAAAAACAAGTGATTATTTTAACTAATTTATCTATTTTTTTAATTTACTTAATTTGTATTACATTGCTAATTACATGAAAAAATATGAAAAATATAATATTATAAGTTTAATTTGAAAGCGAGGAAAATTGCACTTCGATCAGTGTTGCCGCCGGTCGGCACTGTACGTATTTAATTAAAAATAATGTCTGAGGCAGTATTTCCTCGACAATAACCGAGCCCGGGAAAGATAGCTTGTTATATAAATTTCTGCCAACTCCTGGGGGACGAGGAGGATAAGGCGAGAAAGCAGAGGCGGTAGTGTGAGTATATTATACCCATTTTCTGGGTCGTCCTTCCTACAAATACGTTTTATGCGGAAGCTAGTCTAACTCGTCGACTTTATGGCAATATCAACTCTATCACATGCAACTAAAGTGTAATTTTATATGTGCCAGCTCTGGTCCCGGTAAAAGGTACTTATTTGATTAGGGTGTCAGGCGTATCACTGCGAGTGTGAGCGCTTACCCGAGGTTTTGTGTATTTACGTATTTTGGTTCCTGCATGTATCGAGTTTTATTGATATTATATGATTTAAAAATACATATTTGTGTTGAAATGGATTTTTTTTTAAATCTTTATTTATTTTAGCCTTGTGATAATGTTAGAGAGTACTTACGACTTTCTAGTATTACTTGTTGCACACTAAGGGAGCAGGGAGGTTCTCTATATTCTGCAATGTATTTTTCAATGAGTAAAATAGGAAAAAGAGGAGTAAATTCATTTAATTTTATCTTATCTTTTTAGATATCAAAAAATCAGAGGTATTGTTTTTTATTTTTACTTTAGAAACATTTTTATGTGTAAGCTGTCAAATCAAGACTAAATTATAATTTTATTTAATATTTCATTCATAAGCGCTCAGAAAAACAAAGTAAAATATGATTCGGAATGTCAAGTCATATAGGTACTCGAGAAATTAATTTAGCGACACACAGTAGAGAAATCCATACGACCTCTGGGAATAACGCCCTTTAACGAGAGGACGGTTGCAATGTCGAAACATTCGAATATTCAAATTAAGCGTCTGGTCAATATGAAAATGGAAAAGAAAAAAAATTGTTGGCGAAATGAACGCTCGATCGATCTCCGGTGACGCTCGGATTTTCCACTGGGAAATGAATTAGCTGAGAGCTGAAGAGAATTTACATTTTTATTGACAAGCGATCTATTTTCGAAGCAGATGGCAATGGAGGAAAATATCTTCTGTCGGGCGAGACGAAATCGTTTAGCGTTCTGGTTAATTAAATGGAAACCATCTTTTAATGTTATTAAAACTGTTTACTTAACATTTGTTTGACATATTAATTATGTTATCATTAATAATTATGTTATGTTATCATATTAATTCCCTAAATTTGTATTAATTTTCAATAGATAATTAATAGTGTAAAAGTAGTGTAAAAGTATGTATAATTACAGAACTCCCCTTGTTTTAATCACGGCGTCACCAGCTTATCACGTTAAGCCGCAACGCTAAAGTAATACGTATAAACGTCACCAGTCGGCCGATACGGCGCTGGCTCATCTGCAAATTGAGCCAAAAACGCGGAGTAATTATTTAAACCGTCATATAAATTACTGCTCAAACTTTTCACGCCGGGGTGGTTGTGTGTGTGCGTGCGCCGCCCGTGTCCGGACAAGGCGAGTGCGTGTGTGTGTCTCTCACCGTGGACTGAAAATGGTTCCATCATTTCATTCCTCCATCCTTTTTCAGCATTGTGTAACTCCTATATCGAGTAGCGTTAACAGTAAATTTTTCTCAAATATTTTTTTCAACTTTCATATTTAAATTGTACATGTTTATTTCTTTTTCTTTTAGTTGAAAAAGTAATTGAAATGATAATTACGCTGCTATTTTCTATACCGTACACTATTCGCGACAACTTCTCAATTTGACCTAAAAACATGAAGCGGCATTACTACTCCAATGAAAATTCCATCGGCAGCTTGCTCAACTAAGGCATAAATAAGTGGCCACAACTTTTCCGCGCACTGTACAGGGGTGAGTATCAGCTCGAAACATATTTAGCTTTGTTCCCTTCACTACGGTTAATCTGTCCCGTTTCCTCCCATGTCAAGCGCAGATAGACTTTTTGGGTCGGGCGGGAGGCGGGAGGGTGTGAGGGTCGAGGGATCCACCACCCTTCCTGATGATGAAATATTGTACACGTGGTCTGATTTTGAATGACAACGTTTTCCTCGGCGCGGGGCACCCACTTTCGACGCGACGTTTTATAGCGAATTGGGGATTTGCTCTCTGTAACGATCATCCTCCTTAATGTGAATTGTTGGGTGTCTACCGTCTTTGTCCTTTTGCAATTTTTTTTGGATTTTAAGTAAATTTCAATATGCTAGTTAAAATACATTAAATAACGATAAAATATTAAAGATTTTGTGACATAAATCAATAATGTACGTACAAAGTCACAGATATGCGTCTCAAGGTTAGTTGACTGGTGCCCTTAGCCGGCTTGTTTATTAATACGTGCCCGATAGCTGCCCGCCCACCGACCCATTTGCCCTGTCCTTAATAGGCGGGAAACAACGTAACACAGATTTAAATTTTACCTCATCCTCGTTTAAGCAAGGATTTTGAATATTAAACCATTAAATGTAATATTTAAGTGAAAATCGTGATAATATATTAAATGCTTACAATGATATATTTACCTAGTGTTAAGACACTTCGTTCCTATTAAAATACTTCCGTTCTCTACTTTCTGTTGAATTCTGGAGACCGGTGCTCAACTTCTCTCTGTCTATCCTGCTATGTGCTGGAGACAGTGGGAATCTAAAAAAAATATATTTATGTAGGTATGTGTACAACGTGCAAGAACATAGATTGTGTTAGATAATCAAGAATTCTGACTTTCCCTAATTTATTTTCCATTGCTGATCCCGAACGCTTTAATCTCTTCCAAGTGTACCGCCAAATAAGGCCTTACTATTTATTCCCACTTCTTATTTTCACCTTGCTTACAGTAAATAAAAGTAAGTGCTACGAAAGACTTTCAACTCAACTGTAACTAACTAAAGTTGACTTTGCTTAAGCTAAAACGTTTTGATCTCTAGATTGGTTGCCCGATCTGTCGAGTGATTAATTCGCCCCTTACCTCAAGAGGAGATTTATTGGTTCCGCCGTACGCAAAACTGCGGGTTCGTAAAAAAATCTCTATCGAAAATTGAATAGAAAAGCCATTTCGGAAGCTGAATCGAACACGTTTGTTGATACTGTGCATATAGAACACTTATCTTAAGTACACTACAATTTTTCAAAACTTTAAAAATATATTTCATAGTTAATTTAAATAAGATTTTTAATACTTGAATTGAATTAACTGTATTTTTAGTGTCTCATAAGAAAATCTAAAACAATTGTTATTTACTTATCTATTACGTCATACTGTTAAAGGTAAAAGAGTACTTCTGATACTGTGTACATTTACTCAGGGACTGACGTCACAATATTTCCGCTAATATGATTTTTTATTAAATTGTTGAATTTTTCTAAAGTATTTTCTAGAATAGTGTCCTTAAGTCAATATTACAAAATAACTTATACTATCTAATAAATTTTATATCGAAATTGAAAATACCTTTAATATCAACACTAGTAATTATAACAATACAAATCTTAGCGCTAGTCGACTATCACAAAAAAAATCGAGATGTTAGAGTCGACCTGGCACCCCCGTAATATGTTTGGGGATTAAACCCCTCCACCCGTGGGGAGATTTTATTTTCGATCTTCTTTTATACGTGGACGTACGGGGAAATCATAGAATATTTATATCTAGAGGAATGCGAGTATGTTGCCGTTTCAGTCATTGTTCGTGATATCGTATGAAAATGTTTCGGTATTTTAAAACGGTAGTCAGCAACAAAGGATATAGATAGAGGTCAATTGAAGTGTAATATCTACAATATAGTACATTCTGTAATATTTGTAGTTCCTGTTTTTAGATATATATATTTTTTATCGACCATTCTGGATATATTCATCTACATCCTTTATTTTGCGTCCGTTGTATCCCACGCACATTAGGGTAGGCAGAGAGAATCTAGTATTAAAACATTACGAATCCATTACGAATTCTGTAGGTATTGCGTGTTGAATGACGGAACAACTCGACACCAGAGCGAAGACATTGTAAACATTAAATATTTCATCTTTTCGAAAATCGAACCCACAACCTGGCGCGTTTCACATACACACACACACACTCACACATACACACTCACACATACACACACACACACACACACACACACACACTTTGTGTCCCTGCACCAAGACTATATATTGTAATATATAACAAACATAGTAGAGAAGTATATAAATTATGAAATAATAATTATTTTTCCCAGTATGCAACGCCATTATTATTCATTCCATACGTAGCGGCCTTTACGTCAATATTGACATCCACAAGTCAGTCCTTGAAGTTGTGTAAGGTCGCGCTGGCCGGGTCAACCATGAAATGTTAAGTATGGAATCGCCTGACTTGTAGTTACGACGTAGATTGTACTCACATTTATTGGAATTGTAAAAGTAGTAGCCCTTAGTAGTTATTATTTTAAGTTATTAAATATTTTATTTTCATATATTTTTGTATATTATATTAATATAAAGAGAAAATAGAGAATTTATTTTCGATCTTTCGCTTTAATTATATATTATTTTTAAGATGATGCGACGAGTTGGGTTCTTACCCATAAGTCACGATCATGGTGTACATCTATTACCAGACTAAATATCTTAAACCGTGTCGGTTAGAAAGTTAAAATTTTCTCAGATCATGTATTTCTGTTGCAAATAAAGTAAATATTTAAGGGGCCTCCCATATAACTAACGTAATTTTTTTGCTCATTTTTACTAGCAACAGGTAGACGCTTGAAATATTTATTTATAAAAATATTCATTATAAAAATAAATAATTAAATTAAAATAAAATTGTTGTTTAAAGGGGGACTCTCATACAACGAACGTGTTTTTTTGCCGTTTTTATAGATAATGGAACGCTTATTGTTTGAGTCCTAATCGCACTTCGCCAAGTTTTTCAATATTGCAGTGTTTTCTTTCTTATATTATATATTGTTTTACAGAATAAAGTAATATTAAAGCTTACTAATAGAATTTTTTTAGATAATACTCCCAAATTATACATACAAAGATATTCTCAAAACATCAAGTGAACAACAATAGAACGGATTCTCTAAGTAAGTGCTGCAATGTGGTAACTTCACAATCGCTTTGAATGCCACGGTTCAAATAAAATATTCAGGTAGATCGATCATTGGTCGAGAAGACGGCAAAATATGGCATTGTTAAATTAGGCGTTGCTTTTCTCACGTACCCAGCCTTTCACTTACCTTACCTATTATGAACTGATGCGGTACTATTTCAAATAATTCACATAGATTTATTCAATTCTAAACCATAAAGGTGTATTGCTAAAGATTCTTCTTCTGAGTTATTTGTGAAGAGACACCAGAATTAAAGTTACTGTCCAAGCGTGGAAGTCATTTGTATGTATGTAGATTAGAGGTCATCATACTGTATTGAGATGATCAATTTTTTTATTTATTAATTTTTAGCTTCAAGCATGTAGCAGGGTAGGCAGAGGGAGCTTGCGACACTCCGCTCTCCACTTTCCGCTGAATACTGGAGGCATTGCAAGTTGACTGGCGAAACTTAACGCCGCGCTTTCGACACCAGAGCGAAGAAATAAAAATATCACATTTCATTTACTCGAGTGGGAATCGAACTCACAATCTGCGTTTACGCTTGTGTCTCTGCGCAAGTACTGGACTCTTTTGAATTTCAATATTATTTTTGACAGTTAAATAATTTTAAAATACTAAAATTGTGTAGTTGTAAATACATACATTACATTACAATTTGAACCCAATAATAAAATAATCATATTGCATAATAATAATAAAATAAAGAAATAATATCACAGCAAAATTAAGCTATAAGCAATTATGAGCAGTTAAGATTTGGCGATGTTCACAAAGCATCCCGTTTACCTGGCTCACTCGTACACAGACACTAACAAATGATCGTTTTTATTCTGCGCCCGCGCACCGGATACGCGTTGGTTCCTGTGAGAATGTCGATCCCGATTTTTTTACCCTCCAAAAAGCGGATGTCCTTCGTTCGACCGGTTATGAAAGGTGTCGAACATATGCCTCGTTTATGGGCTGATATACTCGATTTGAGTGTTATATTTGATTAACAATTCATAACAATAGGTACAATGAATAAATGTGATATAAATTGGTCTCCCACCAATTTTTTGTAATTAACCAAATAGTTTTTTTATTTATTAGCTTTATACATTATGCCGTATATGCAGGGTAGGCAGAGGGAAAGTAATGTTAAGACACTCCGTTCTCCACTTTCCATCCAATTTTTGGAGGTGCTGGGTATTGAGTAGCGGAACTCAACGTTGAAATTTTGCCTTGGTGCCAGAGCTAAGAATTGAAACATTAATAAATAATAATGAATTCCCCGGAGTGGGGATCGAACCGTAGCGTTACAGTTACACCCTTGTGTCCCTGCGCCACGGCCGCCTTATTAACCAATTAATTAACGTAATAAGATTGTAATAACAAATTAAAATTGTTTATATATTTTAGAACATATAGATTTTATAAGGGTAGATGCAAGTTCAGATCCGTTTTTCCTAAAAGCATCCTACAAAAACAATGCAAACATTTACACAAGTACTTAGAAAATATTAATAAGTATATTTTTTTATATTATTAATATTAGGCTAATATTTGAAATCTCATATTTTATATTGTTATTCAACTCTTTGTAATTCCCTGATAAAACTAATTACAATTCTTTACACGTGTATTTTTACGATCCTAAATACGATAAGCTAATATTACTTGCTATTAGAAAACTCGTGAGGAAATATTAATTTTCGTAACTTCAGAACTACTTATCATTTAGTAATCAAATGAATCTTTTCTTTTTAGTTTTAAAATTGTTTCAGAAATTGACCTGGTTAAATTACAATATAAACATCTAGTAATTAATTTATTTATTCAACTAAAATGCAATTATTATTAATTCACTTACTATGTCTCGTGTACTCTGTTATTATTTTTTTCAGCAGCATGAAGTAGGGTAGGCAGACGGAGCCTAGTGTTAAGACACCACACCCCCCCATTTTCCGCCGAATTCTGGAGGCATTGTGTGTTGAGTGGCGGAACTCAACGCCACCTTAGCGAAGAAATGAAAATATTAAATATTTCATTTCCTAAAGTGAGAATGAAACCCACAATCTATTGCGTTTGCAATAACACGCTTGTGCCTCAGCCCCACGACTGCCTCAAAAAAAATCTACAGCTGTGAATGGTATGGTTTGGTATAAATAGAGTTAAGAACTATACAGCTGAAAGAGTTGTAAGGTCAAAACTTTACTTATTCTGCTATACACATGTAAAGCTAGGAGAATGAGCCTTGAGGCCCTTCAACGGGGGCAGTAAGTTTACTAGACTTCTGATATACAAGAAACAAGAAAACGTAATATCTCCTTAAAATTAATTTTAAATAGTGAAATTATATATTTTAAATATTGTCGCTATAAGTAAAGAAATAGTGTGTAGGGGCCGAAGTTCTGCCTTCTGAGGGACACACAATAAAGGAAAATAACTAAAACAACTAACGTGACATTTACTTTCTCGTTTAAATATAATAATAATATAATTACAAATAAAACTGAAAAGACAATTTGCCCTAGCACCTGCCTTAAGATCACCTGCTTAAGAAACAAAGCCATTTAGTACCATTTGTATAGACAACGTTTCCACAGTACTCTATCTCGTCTATTGCGGAATGTTTAGTAGTTGCTTAAAATATAAAAAACGAGGCATTTACTAATTGATTATGCTGAAAAATATTATAATATATTTTTAGTAGCTTGTTAAAAGTTAATATTTATAGAATTGAAGGTAATTTTTTTCAGCTTTACGCTGTACCACGTATATAGTAGGGAGGGAAACTAGTGTTAAGACACTCCATTCTCCATTTCGTCTATCTATATTTGTATTTATCACATAATACCGAAAATAATAATACAATAGATAAAATTGCTGCACAATACTATATATCTATTTTTCTACAATTTAGTTTTTACAAAATAATTTCTTTGAAAGTCTATATAAGCATCGAATCATCATCAGGGTCTAGCATTCGAATTCGTAAATGAAATAAACAATTATCGGTTGCGTCTTAGTAGTTATAATGGAAACGCGTTTCAGTAATTGATACATAAAGATATTTATTACATACTATTTGTCACTACAAACGTTCACATTTACTTATATTTTACTTGTAAATAGAAAACACTATATATGTACTCACAAATTTATTTTAAGGAATGCTAGAGTTTTTGTTATATATTGCCTCTAAATGGTTTATTTAAACCCGCAGAAAGCGAAGCTAAAGTAAGTTAAAGCCATTTAAATTTAGTTTTTATGTAAGATTTTGATAATTTCGTATGAAATAAAAAAATATATATCTGCATATACCTGTGGATTTTCGAAAGCTTCCTAATGAAATCCTAGGGACAAGCCATATCTTTTTGATTTTCGACATATATAAGGGGTATTGCGTATTGGGTGGTGGAACCTAGCAAAGCAAGATTGGAAAAATGTGGAGACTGGAAAATTAATTATTATATTAAACAATATCTTCTCAGATGATAAACCTATCAATTAAAACTGCTTATATTTTTATAATTATTGACAATTTTAATGAAGGAATTATAAAAAAAATAACGCAGCTATATTTTCTGATAATATGTTAATTTAAATAAAATACCACACCTAAAATTAGAACATAGTAAAAATAGGACGATAAAAAAATATGAGAACGGACGGACGGAGACAAAAGGTGTTCATAGCACGTGCGTTCTCGGCAGATGTCGTAACGACTGCACCGACACTGTTGTCCGTGCATTGGGCTCATATTTGACGTGACCATGCTTTTGGCGGCTCAACACAGGATATTTTATCTTTATTTTATTTTCAGTTTATTTTATTTAAATAAGAAAAAAATAGGGTAATTAAATTAATTTTTTATAGTGAATGATTCCTTCAATTTTTAAACAATGTTAAACTTACTGCGATAATCGACACGTCTTTTCAACTTGACCGATAACATTTACGTGCCATTTTGAAAAACGGGACATTTTAAGTTCCAGTGCCATCTTTGGGGACACCAAGACACACAAGCGAAAAACGGGACAGTCTCATTCAAAACGGAACGTCTAGTCACATTACTCATACTGCATATGGCTGATAATTTATGTATAATAATCAATTTTCGATTAGTTTTTTGTTACTAAATTATAGCAAAATAAGCTTATAGAGTATTTTTACATGTTTCACTTAATTATTAAAAATAGCACGCGGTTTCAAGCAAGGAATAGTTTTACTGTAATTTTATAAAGGTTATTATATACTTATAGGAAAAGGTCCACATGACTTTTATAGCTATCGTATATACCTGCAAAAGTTGGCTTTGAAAATAACTAAAGTAAAGCGATACATGCTTTTATACAATTTTGTATTGCAAAATACAGTGCGCAAAAAGTATGTAGGTAAGTTAAAAGCAGAGTGGACAGAGGGAGCCTAGTGTTAAAACACTACGTTCCCCATTTTTCTCCAAATTTTGGAGGCATTGCGTGTTAAGTAGCGAAACTTCAGTGGGAACCTAGTTCCCAACCTGCCGTGTTTGTGCCCCTGCAGTACCAACGACTGGCTGAAGCCAAACTAAAAATAGTACATAATAATAAATTATAATATTAACTTATACTCTTAAGCCTTTAAATATATAAATACGTAATTATATAAATCCAAATATAAAATGTTTAAGCTTTGACTTGCACATGCACATACAATTAACGTATGAAATTTTTGCCCGTTGTTAAGTGTCCCTTCCACTTGCCGTAGAAATTTCGTCTCAGAAGACTGCAATAAAGTTTTATTAAACTAGAATGAACCGTATAATAAAACAGATAAAGTATAAAATGATTTAATCGAAACAGTAATGCAAATACATGTACGCTATGTATGTAGATTTTAAGTTATGACATCAAGAAGCTTTGTACAGTATACTAGTAGTGTGGGATTTAGTAATAAAATATTATTTATCTCATATTTTTAATTTGTAAATTTTTATATTAGTTAAGTAATTTAGGTATTAATTTTAATAAAAATCAGCTTCACGCTGTATCCCGTACACAGCAGGGTAGGCAGAGGGAACCTAGAATGAAGACATTCCCCACTTTCTGACAAATTCTGGAGCCATTGCGTGTTGAGTGGCAGAGTTCAACGCCGTGACAATTTTAATGCTGATAACAATTTGGTGAATGACGGAAATAGACAGTTCGACATTATACTATTACACTAAAGATCCTTTAAATGATCTACAAGCATTCTACTCCTCAGGTTTTAAGGTTTAGTTTAGATTGACGTCGTCCATGTTGCCGCAGCATTGAGTGCCTCCAACGGCAGTATAACACATTCTATCCTCATTTGCATGGAAATGAGATCCCTGAACATTCTCGGAGGCGCAACCCTCCGTCTTCCGGCGCCTCCTTTGCTTAATTACAATGACGACATACTCGTTCAATATGACGTTACTTATGCTTAGGTCCTATAAAATTAACTGTAGATGAGTGTTTTTGTGGACATACGTTTCTGAAGGTTTTACTGGTAACTTTTAAGTTTAGATTTTTTTAATATAATGTATACATAATTAGGCAAGACATATAAAATAATACAAAAGCTATATTTAGTTTATCTTATTTCTATTTCAACATTAGAATCAAAACAACTACTAGTGGCGACAAAAAATCGATTGTAGCTTCATAAAAAAATCATCCATTAACCTTTACACTCACAAATCCCACTACACAGATTTTACCGAGCGTACCTTTGTGTATAGTTGATAATACGAATGACATGGCCCTATAACGATTTTATTGTTTAAAAGCTTTCAGTTAATTAATTCATACGTGAAAACGTACATAATTACCGCTTATTTACCGGTCAGCACATATCCGCATGTCAGGGCACGCAACCACCCCCCACTCCCTCCTCCTGCCTCCCACCTTCCATGCTAACGCCATTACTGTAATTAGAATATGCTTAGGCATAATTGATGGAGTCATAAACTAGTTTCCAGATAGAACATAGAATAATCGATTCACCTACATTTTTAATGTTTGAGCTTAATGTAATTGTCAAATCTGGTAAACAATATCACTTGTATTTGGTATTGGGTTTGCCATTTTCCTGGTAATTCTTTCTAGCAATCCTGCAAACTTTTGGTATGCATTAACAGTATTCCAATAAGATTGTGTCTATATATAAAAAACTCTTCAGCCTCTGAGTGACTTACAGCCGTATATGGCATAGAATACTGAAATATTAGATATAGATTCCTTGGTAGTGTTAGAGAACACTAAGAGCGCATTTTCTGAAATTTCTACGGGAACGGGAAACGACAGAATTTTACTTTATACAGTTTACGCGGATGAAGTTACGGGCGGGCACTAGTTTAACTTTGTTCCTTATAAATGCAAATTCACAGACGAGCTTGTATTTCCTAAAGCCTCCTTCCAAGTCTCAGGAGTCAGTATTTATATTTAAGCATCTGCTGTATATTGTGAGATAAGCAAAGAGATCTAAGCGGCTGACTAACACTCTGTTTTCCACCTTCTGTATATTTGAAAACACTACATTCTTTGTGAGTAGTGGATTCACTTATAGTTATGATCGTTACATCATATACTATATTTATTTATTATAAAGTCTGATAAATACATATCTCAAATTAAAAATAAATATGAAAAAAAATGTAAGCTTTTACTTTGGTCGATAATATATTTAAGTTTAATACAATTTTTGAGTTTAAGATCGTTTTGATGCGCACACGCATTACGCAGTACAAGCCTTCAGTCTTCAGTTCTTCCAAATTTGGCAACAAATTAGTAGGTGCGACATAATCAAGCAAAACATTATATAACTCCAAAAACCTGATTCAGAATTATATTTGCAGAGCTTATGATGTTTCTATCCTATTCCATATCATTTTAGAGTATTAAATATATAATGTGAAGTGAAGTTTAATTGAATTCAAAACTTATATAAAAAAAGAATAAGATATTATAATAATTTTTATATCGCTTTTTTAGTGTTCTAACCAGCTGGAACACCTAAAAAATCCTAGGATTTCCATCAAAATACATTCATATCGTTTCACAGCACTGGAAGGTTAGTATCAAAACTGAGGAAGTAATTTGCAATATATATTAATAAATAATTTAAACGTTAAACCAAGGCACTTGAGCGAAGTTGACTTATTTGTGGTGTTTATTACATCTCAAGAGAATCGTGTCTATTGTTAATTACTTTAAGTTAAGGTGTTGCAGTAATAAGTAATAACTGCTAAATATTAAACTAGCTTATGATTGTATTCGTATAGCTATATCGGCTTTAGTAAATGGAATGGGATAGATTACATATGATATGACAGGCGACGACTGTATATGTACTCGTATATATATGTAATATGTATATGATAGAGGCAGTTGAGAATCAATGCTTGTTGTTATGTTAATATAGAGGGATTAATATTACATAATATACAGGTGGTCCGTGATAGATAGATAGATAGATAGATAACTAGTACAAGTGATAGAGGAGGCCATTTTGAAATATTTTTATTACAATTAAAATATAAACTGAATTCATTTAGTTCCAAGAATAATATGGTCTCGCATATTATTTTTAGACCTAAGTGAAGGTGCAAATAGTTCAGTGCAATAGGACCGGTTCTGGGCGGTGTCCTGACTCCTGGCATTCCCGGTTTGCGGACAATTCATTGGCTTCCTATGTTCTACCTATCTTTGTGTAATTGTTAAACTAAAATATCCTATTATTTTTTAAAATACTTATAATGCTTTTTTAGTGTATCTTTTGATATTTTGATTTATTATTCATCAATAGAAGTAACATTAGAGATTAATAATTGGAATATTAAAGATAATTAAATTAAATATTTAATTATTTAAATATTTGAGGCTAGTCATGCCGCAGGAGCGCACAGATTGTGAGGTCAATTCCCACTAGAGGAAATGAAATATTTGATATTTTAATTTTCTTCGCTCTGGTGTCGAGGCAAAGCGTGGTGTTGACTTCCGAGAATTCACCGGAAAGTGGAGAGTGGAGTGTCTTAACATCAGGCTCCCTCTGCCTACCCTGCCTCATACGGGATACAGCGTGTAACTGTTTTTTTTAATATTGTAACTATGGAATTGATACTTGGTAGGTTGAATTGATATATGTTTTTAAACGAATCCCTGAAAAACAATTTAATGTAAAAAAATATATAACATTTAACATTAAAATAATGTAGTAGAAAATACAAGGTCCATAAATTGTAAGTCAGTCCTAATTTTCAGCAGTAACTAAGAGTAAGTATTAAATCACACCGAGAAATTGCCATACAAATTGCAGAATTATTAAGTTTGCACATTTTCATAAGGTCGGCTCCGGAGTAATCGCTTTACTTGGTCCAGATGATTTTAGATACGCCAGCACAACGACCACCCAAAAGGGATAGAGGATTTTAAATGCAACTGGTTCGAAAAAGACAACATTTTCACTAGCCTATCTGGAAAATTGTGTAAATCACTGTCGAAAATTATATAAAATGAACCTAAAAAGTAATTCTTTTAAGGTATATTTTGTTTTAAAGTCAATAGCACTTACTATATTTTCAAGTGAATGCTGTAACGAGCGCACATTTTTATCCGTGGAAAGAGCGAGATGGCAATTATAGTAGTACAGAGTGGGAAAAAGACAACGATACATAACATTTATATTCTGTACGTGTAAGTTTCAGGCAACGGTCGCTGTGAAACTCGTAAATGGGAAAAAAGCAACAACGGAAAACTCAACCGCCTTTAGAGATGTGAAGTTATTTACGTTATTTGTGTAAAAATATGTATTTAGATAGGTACAATCAATAATGAACATGTAATAGAGTGATCTTGCTTAACCTTTGTCTTTCGAATATGTTAGAAATGGAAATTCCTGGACGCTATTAATACAAAAAAGTGTTATTATTTACAACTTAAGTTTTCACCTACAGTAAAATTTACATGGGCTGGTAGAAATAAAAGGGCTCTGTATTTTTTATCCTAATACTATAATAAATAATAGTACCCATAATATACTATTAAAAATTAAGTTTAAAAAAAATATTATAGTAAACAAAATGTATTTTTTTTCTTTCTTTCTTCCTTATAACAAAGCAAAGATTGTTAAATAATATTTATGGAATATTTGTAGGTATATTATTTTATACAAATCATTTCAGATCGTAGAAGCATGCTCTAATAACCCTAGAGCGGATATTAAAAATATTCATTAAAAATCTTTGGCCGAAAATGAATCAGAATATCGACAAGCAATTAACATGGAACGGTTTTTTCCATCCCTAGCTACTCGTCATCGGAGTACGAGGCACGTTGATATTTCCACGTAGATTTCACTCCGTAAAACCTTTGCCGTTTATTTTTATATACATTTTTGGTTGGCACATCTCTTTTTATTCACGATCACTTCAATATTTCGCGTGAACTTCTCAGACTGAGGGTATTTTAAGCTTTTTATTTGATTCAAAGTGAGGACATTTTGTAATACGCTACCTGCATACAAGCAAATTTATCTAAATTTATAATGCTTACGGTACATAAAATACATTAAAAAAACCCTTAAACACGTAGATATTGGAAATCTGACAGGGTCGTATATAATTAGACAAGACAAGACCTCGCTCCTCGCTCTAACAAAACAAAGCACAGCTGTAAGCTCCGCCACTTAATACGCAAAGTCTGGAATACTGTCGAAAAGTGGAGAACACAGTGTCTTTACACTAGGTTCTCTCTGCCTCCGCCAGGACAGGAAAGAATCTCTTGGCTCCCGTAACCACAGCATTTGACGAGGGTTAGAAACGTCAGGTTTTGTGAGTAGTATGGATGGCCTACATCTGCTGGTTCATGAGTCCCACGTAACCCGTTCCAGTCCGACGCGGCGTAAAAGGGTTCCTCACGATAAAAAAAGTTCCCTCTGTCTACCTTGATATATTCATATAATATATGAATGCATCAAGTAAGGTAAAGCGTGAATCTATATAAATCCAAGATATATAATTTATGTATGTCGAAAGAAAGAACTAAGTAAGTATTCTAATAGTGTACTTCGGCGGAACTTACCCAAGATGCCTTACGTAACGTGATGCACTGATTTCGTCAACGAAGCGAATTGTAAACAATCATTATGTAAAGAGAAAGCTCTTGGAATCACTGCGCATTATTAACTATTAGGTAATAAGTATTGCTTCAAAATATTGTTGTTTTTCTTTGAAATAATTTTAATATCAGTTTCATTCTGAATCTCTCACACAGCAGGGTAAGTTGAGGTAACATAGTGTTAAGACACTCCTTTAACAACTTTCCGCCGAAATTTTCAGTTTAGCGTTACAGTCAAATCCTTTGCGTATTTTTAATGTAAAATTACACTAATATTCTAATTCTAATTAAAAAATAATTGTATTAAAAATAACGTAGAGCAGCTTGTATCTGATTAGTATAGCTAGCCATACCTATCTAGCTATTATGGGATTTGTACATAAACTATGGATCTGAGTTTATATAGCGAGACACAGGGAATGTCTGTATGTAGATATATTATCTGTAATTCGGTAGACATAATGTAACGTACATTACATACCTGTATCGAAGATACGAGATATGCTTACCTAGTACTTAGCGGAAGGTTTGGTGGCGCAGGAGTGCAAGCAAACGATTTTTAAAAGCGAAGGGGGTCTATGGGTTCGATTTCCGTTCGGGGGTATGATATATTTAATATTCCTAATATTCTTGGTATAATAGGTATATACCTAATCATATAAATAGTTTATTTTATGTAAAATTTGAAATAAACATAAGCTTGTAACGTACACGTGTAAATCAAGTTGCCAACTATTTAAACAAAAACATTAATGGTATAGTCGTTAGGATTGTTATTATAAATTTTGATAATATGAAATGTATTACTTTAAAAGTATATTTCAAACTAAATATAATACAGACTAAAATTAATATGTGAAGAGACAGCACTGATAGTTGGAACTTGTCGATTGCTCTGTCGCAGCCAGTCCAAGAGGGCTTGTGTCATTGAACGAGAGTTTGAGTGAGTCGTGAGAATCAGTTAATGGAGGTATATCTAGACTAAAATAATAATAAAAATATTAATGTTTGACATCAATGTTAGCAAAATTACTTCATGTTACGCACCAGATATTTTTTGTCCGTTTGTAATTGACTGATATAATATAAATTATTATCTCTATATGTATATATATAATAAAAAATTATAAGACTAACAATATCTATAATAATATAATAGAAAAAGAACTTGACGAAAGCTTTAAAGAATGTATAACGGCGCTATAAGAATAATATAAATGAGATTAGCGACTAAAGTAGTCTAAGATCAAATCTAATACCGTACTATGAGTCAGATGTCGCGTAAAGTATGTTCAAGATAATTTCACCTGACCCCTGCCAGTTCATTGACTGCGAGTACGGCCTGCATAGTGGCAGTGGTATACGCATGTCTAGTTCGTGTATGCTCCAAGTTCATACGAGCTCGATGAAATACAATTATTATTAATAGTATTTTTATTAGTGTCACACTGTATTCCTTCCACAGCAGGTTAGGTGGAGGGAACCTATTGTTATGATACGTCCCTCATTTTCTGCCGAATTCTGGTGCAACCGCGTGTTGAATTGTAGATCTCAATGCTATGCTTTGCCTCGGAAACAGAGCGAAGAAAATGGAAATATTAAATAATTAATTTCCTCTAGTCAAACCCACAACCTGCCGTGCTTACAGTCAGATTTTGGGCCTCTGCCACGACTGGTCGAGTCATATTTATTACTATATCAAATTTTACCGTATTTTATACTTTTTTATATCCATACACAAATAACTTTAAAAATAAAAATAAAATCTAAAGATTTCCATAGCAATATCTAATATGAGAAATTATTATATGAATATTGCATAAAAAAACACTCAGATTGGGCATAATGAACAACACAATAACATTTTGATTAGTATTAATAAAAACTTCATCTAACATCAGTACAAATCTTTTTTTGTCACTAAAAATATATATGACAAAATATGCAGTTCTCTTACAACTTGTACCACGCTGTACATAAGCGAGAGCCTACCGTGTATCAAGTATTTCAATATATAAAGGAGATGTAGAAACAACGAGGAAATTTATCTCTTCAAGCGTAGGTGTTAGATTCTTGAGATGAGTTTTAGTTATTTATCCAAATTCTATGTAAACAAAAGAGCTTTAATAGACTTATCGTTCTTTATTTATGAATATAGAACTACGTATTTTATTGGCTAAATTATGGTGTGTGTGTATAACCCATTATTATCATATAATTTAAAATATTAAGAAAAATACAATTAAACAGTTCACTTATAAAACTAAATTGTCCTAGCTAGAATGAAAAAGACCGTTCTTTCTATGTTGGTTTGATTACGATGAGAGAATGGTAAAAATATTTATGAAGCGAAGGTGAGAAATAAGAGACTTTGAGTTACTGCCTGTATAATTGTCTGAAAGCATGATCAGAGTGATTTTGAAGAAACTGGATGCCATTATCAGAACGAGACAGTACTTCATACCAAAACTTTCAGTGGCCCTGTAGATGGCCAGGTTCTGCCACATATGGAATACTATTTTGAACTCTGGGCTAGGCCACCCCAGTATCAGCTTCGACTATTTGATAGCACACAACATAGAGCTGTTCGAATTTTTAGGAATCCTTTAATCCTGGACGCTCTAGCTTGGCGTAAAGACGTTTTCTCGCTATATATTCTCTACTTCATATATCATGGGAAATGTTGTGAGGAAGTCGACCGACTTTCTCATGCTGCTGAATTTTCTAAACGAACAGTACATCACGTAGTCAAATATCATTCCCACCGTGTGAATACGTGGTACTTGTAGAGTGGCGTGCAGTTTTGCGCGAGATGGCACATTCATCAGTTTTGGTAATTATTTTTCTAAAGTTAAGATGATTTACACAGAACTAAGAATTTAAGGGATGACTGATTCATTGTTACTGGGGAATGTTCTTTAAAATATAGCTGCAAGGCTAGTGAAAGATATTTGCAGATAGAGAAACTCAAAACAATATCTGATATAGCAAAAAAGTATTAGATACAATATGTAGATATGTATTTTAATTTAAAAATTACAAATACTTACTTTGGTATATATAGTACTAGCGACCCCCTTGCGGCTTCGCCCGCTTTTACTACTGGATTATTCATATAATGTATGCTTGCAAAGCACTTAAGATAATGTGAAAATTAATTAAACTCTAATGCAACCCGCATTTTCGTAGTTTCAATAAGGATTTTCTAATTGTTTTACTCGGCAAGGATTTTTTAGTAGGTACCGTAATTTTAAATCTGTGCTACTAATCTTTTCAAGTACTTATTAAAATATATTTAAATGACTATTTTTAGATAGTTAAATGACTATTTTTAAACGGAAGAAATTATAAACAAAAACCTACCTACTAATAACTACTACAAAAATATGAAACCAAATATATCGCGCTGAAATAATACATTCAACTCCGATTATCCAATACGTGCAAACGCATCTAAATCTTCGTTGCTATAGAGGCAGGCGGGTTTTTTTTTTCGAGCTTGTGGTTAATGCTTAAGAGGGTATTCTGTCCCTGATGAAAAGCAAGCACTACGTGGCTGCCTGTGAGGAAAGTTAAATAGAATGCATTGGCCGGGAATCAAACCCGGGCCGCCCGCGTGGCAGGCGAGCATTCTACCACTGAACCACCGATGACTGCTCATGACGCGCTTGTATAAGCAAAACGTCGCGGGGCGCGTTTCGCAGCAAGGATATTTTAGTATTTTAACAACTTCTAAAGTACTTATTAAAATGAAAAACAGTAAAAGACAGTTTTGATCTATATTAAATGGCCAACGTAACTAATATACTTGTTTATATGGTGAGAGTAAGGGATAAGTAAAACTTGAGTCGGCACAGCTGATGAGTCAACGGCGTGATGTGTCAACAGTTAAATGCGTTTTTCTCTAAAACTATTCGCAATTTCGAAATAGTGTAAACAGTAAATGTTATCTTCGTTTAACGTAGAAAATTAATAAAGTATTTTAAACGATAAGGATTAATATCATTATGGAAAAATATCCCTCACAATAAAAAATATATTGAAATAACTATTTTTAGACAGAAATATGATCACTACACGTTATCCTTAAAAGATAAAAATATGCTCTCGCGGACTTTTTTATAGATCTTATTAAGAGGAACAATACTCCAGTACATTTTTTTCATGTAGTACTTACCATTAAAGCAGCGCATGCGCGAAAGTGTCTCAACGGGTAGGACTTTAGACACATTTATCGTATTTATGTTAATTTACATAAGAATGTACAAATAATAAACTATATATAAACCTTCCCTGAAAAATACTCGACTTAATGGTGAAAACCGCATAAAAATCCCTTGGGTGGTTTAGAAGAAGAAGAGTTAGAAAGTTCAGACAGACACGAAAAGCGACTTTGTTTTATAAGATATAGGATTCAAGCACTAAAGTTATAATAAGCAAATAATAACTGAGTTAAAACTAGTAACTGATTTTATATGTATTAAGTAAAACAGTAAAATAGAACCTTGTGCCATACATATGTAAATTAACAACATATAATTTATATTTAACCTTAGCAACTAATCAGCAGTTGTAAACTCAGTGTGCAATACGACCGTTTGAATAATTTATTTATTGGTTAGATAAAGACATTTATTATTGTTAAACTAATTTATGATGACTATTTATTAGCACAGAGTGAATATAATAGAAACATAGATTAGATGAGTCAATTACGTCGCGGGTGGTCTCAATAAATTTTAATATAGTTAGGCATTTAGAGAAAAAGGTACATATTTAGCATAATGAATATGAAATCGAATAGATTTACCGCCGCCTTTAACTGTTTACGAATATAAATTTGCCTGTTGATAGAATTTAAGGAGCTATGAGTGTTATATTTGATTTAGTAGCTGTTAACATTTGAAATTATCCACTTTTAATAACTATACATATAATAGATTGATTTAAGCATTTTCCTATTCTCTATCTTTAAAAAAATGTGGTGTGATATAATATTTTATAATGAACTAAAGATGCGTGAGTCGGAGTCACTAGTCTATTATGGTATTGTCATAAGATGACAACGATGAGACTAAGATAACACATTAATGACACTGTACGTATGCGAAATTATTACTTAAGTAACTTGATGGAAAATATTACGAATACATATCTAATTAATGAATTATTATTACTGTTTTTGGGATAAGCTCAGCAGTCCTAAGAAATCCAGTGTCAGTTCCAGTGACAATCAAAAATATTATGATAGGAAATCACCCTGTAAAGCTAATCCATATGATATACCTAGTGTTCTCCCATCGCAGCAGTGTCTCCAATACTGCATTCTCCACATTCTTCTATATTCTTTCTCTTCTATAATCATGTAGACTAGTAATTTTGTTTTCTCTCATATTATATTATTTATCCATTATTATCAGTACAGTAAGCAGCCAATTCTAGTATCTACTTAATTTCTTTATGTTTTTTAACCCGAATTAGTGCAATTACCAAACAAAATGTATGACATACCTGTACATCCGGCAAACTGTGAATATGAATGGGCGTTGCAAACCACTTGTCACCACGCAATATTACCCTTTTTTGGTAATTATGTTACGGATATGGTATTACAAAGTCATTTTAGTGTTAAGTTTCTTTTGTTTGTATGTACTTCTTTGTATTAATAGTACTCATATATTAGTAAATATACTATTATATAGTATATTTATTAAAAACCAAAATACATATTATCAAGCGTTTAGTTTTAAATTAATATATATAGGTATATTGCTGTTGCTGAAGGAACATAACAACTTGCGTCACTCTGCCCTTCGCTTTCCTAAATAAGACATCATATTATGTTGGGTTTGTAAAACCAATTATTAGCATTTATACTGAGGAAATATTTTTATTACTTAATATTATTAGGAGTAGCATTAGCATCTAGAAAGATTTTGTATCGCATATTCTAGCAGATCCAATCCCATTCCATCAGGGAGGTGTTCTTTTTCTTTCTTCTGGTGTTCTTTTAAGTATTTTTTGCAAAGAATAAGAATTGCAGCAGGATAATATGAAATTTAACGGTATTTTTATTTGCTGTATAAAATATTATTTTTCTTGGAATATTGTTAAGGAAACCAATTAATCTCAAACATTATTATCGGTGCATCAAAAAGATAAATAATAAAAATCTTAAAAATCATGACAGTAATGTGAATAATAAATGTTAATTAAAGCAACAACTTAGCAAACATTTGCCTCCAATGTTTATTAACGTGTAACTTTGAATTTATTAACTTGTTATTTTATTACAATAATAAAGTTTACAAACCGACAACAGAACTAAATAATAATAATTCATAAGTTGACAACTTGTAAATAATTCGAGTCGCGAGCTGTTATCACCCGCGCTTGCGCAGTGCGCCGCGCGCCGCCCCCCACCGCCCCGCACCGCCCCGCACCGCCCCGCACGCGTGCCGCCGCTCATACAACTGATGACTTTCAGAACTTACACGATTTACATCGCTGTTTATTTACTTTGTTTTAAACTAATATTTTTTTGGTCGCAATGGAACTTAAATCTTACAATTTATTTATTTCAAATATATTTATTTCTTATTTTACTTAATAGTAACCAACTCCAAAATAAACCATCGCAGTACACCATAATTAACCGCAGCAATTAGTGTTGCCAGTAATTTAAGGATTGCTTTAAAAAACAGCTCTAGATTTCGTCGTTCCCAAACAGCAGAACAATTTACGATAAAAAAAGATAAAAGTCAATGTAAGCCGAACAAGATTCCTCCACGCTGCAGTGTTAAACGCCGGCCACGACTAATTGCCCGATAAGTCGTCGATTCGCGTCTCGTTTTAATAAGGTGCGCTGTGAGCATGTAAGCGTAGATGACGATGGAATGCCACGGTCAGGCGGCTCTGTGTGCGTTAGCTGTCTCTGTGTGCGGACGTCTGCTACACGCTCAAACGTCCAGTATAACTTGGACTTCTACTCTTCCTTAGTTCATATAATCTTTAGGTATCGCCGGCACTAAAAGATGAGAATTCGAAGCTCAAGGCTCGATGGACATGTTATATTGTAACTACGTGATCGTTGTTGCCACGCCGAGCCGCACTGATACTTACATCTGTGTGTAACCTCGATTCTGACACACTAAGATATGAAGCATTGTGGATATAAACACGTAGTAATTCGCGAATATCATTATCCTAATGAGCATATATGTAGCTAAAGCATATTCGTGACATGATTGGAAAATAGTAGAAAATATGTTTTAGAATTTGTATGTACTAATACATATAGCTCGTTCAATAATATTGATTTTAAAAGTCCTGTGTTTTTTTAGAAAAGAGGTTAACAAAAATTGTGAATGTAAAAAAAATGGCACAAAAAGTAGAAATGGTTTTCCATTTAGATACATCCGTTCCCAGAGTTGGAACGTTTTCCCACGGTGGGCCGTGTGTCCGCCTCCCTGCCACATCCACCGCTCCCGTGGCCTGTTCGTAGCTCACTACGGGTTTAGCATTCAAAGCGACGCAATCGTTTCGCGACATTATACTTTAATATTTATTGGCGAGACACCTCTTCTTAACCTTCTGTCAATGGTCCGAGTGATCTTCAATAAAATTACGATCGTTCTTGCACAAAGAAAGCAAATTAACTTTAAAGAAATAAAGATTGTACTATACTGTAAAGTATTTTTTAAAATGTGAAAGTCATACGTACAACAAAATTTTAAGTATGTCTGAATTTTTTTAGATATTTATGTTATTGTTATAATTAAGACATTATTTGTTGTTTTTTGTAACTAACACTAAAGAATAATAATAAATCTTTTTCATGTGCATTTGTCCAGGCAAGATTAAATTTTTTTTATCATAATTGGGTTTTTTTTTACAAGATATATGCAAGATTTTTACAAATTGTATATAATTACATGTAGGTACATACATATCTGCATAAATTGATTTTCTTTTGCTTCATGCTAAATCCTGTATACACCTTTGGTTCGACCTGATTACCTTAAATAGGCAGATAAATCGTCAAATTCATGATTATCAACTCTCTGTCCTAATTATAGATACAAAAATGTTAGTGTCAAAAGTTATTGACTATCAAAAGCAATAAAAAACATACAAAATAATAAATAAAATCTATATAAAGGCAGCGTAATAGTAATATCCAAATATATATAGTAGCTCATCAATATAAAAATAAAATTAATTTGTTAGAGGGGGAACGACTCGTGGTCGTGCGTTATTTTCGTCGCCAACTTACGCGTCGACAATTATTCGGGAATTCGAAAGATCACCCCAGAGCGGCGGTCGTTGCCTCCTGACTCATTCTTTTGTTTGTTGTGCTGGGATAACATAAGGTTAAAGTGACGATCGAAAATAGTTAATTAAGACGTCACCCAGTTTATGGGCAACCTAAAATACCTATATAAAATTGTTTCATAGAAACAAATAGCAATAAATGTCAGTCGACATAAGTCCTCATTTAAAATTATAACATTAAGAAATTCTATTCCCCACTTTCTGCCGAGCTCTGGAAGCATTGCGGGAGTTGAGTGGCAGAACTCTGCGCCCCGCTTTGCCCCGACACCAGAGCGAAGAAATGAAGATATAAACGTAAATAAATATTTCACTTTTTCGAGTGGAAACGAACCTACAACCGTTGTTTTACAGACACACCCTTGGCCTCCATGCTACTATGTTTAATATTGGATATTTAATAATTCAAGAACGTAATGTCTTAATTTATTCATGATGTTTAGTAATAAGAAGAATATTAGCTATTACTGCAATTTATTTATATACTTCTTGTTTAGCTTCCACGTTGCATCACGTAAATAGCAAGGTTGGCAGAGGGAACCCGGGAACCTGCTGATGACGATCCGTTTATATGAAGATACTATCATTCCTCACTTTACGCCAAATTCTGAAACCGTTACGTAATGCGTGGCAGAACACATAATTAACGCTGCAAAAGCTCTTTGAACTTATAGACTCCTTACCACAGTTCCATGAAAATAATTATAAAATATATTTCCAAACAAAGCTCTACCATATAAGTAGTAACCAAGTACAAAGCTTTTAGCAAATAAAACTAAACTTATGCATTCTGTCACCATGAAATTTATCTATCGTTGTTGCAGCTTTTGCTGCTAGCAATCTAATCTAAACCTGTAAGCTCCACGTGGCGCAGGTTCACAAGCACTCGAGGATATTAAATATTTAATTTTTCATTTATTCGGTCTGGTGTCGAGGCAAAAGCGCGACGTTGAGTTCCACCACTCAACACGCAATGCCTCCAGAATTCAGCGGAAAATGGGGACCAGAGTGTCTTAACACTAGACTCCCTCTGCCCTCGTACACGCGGAATACAGCATGAAGCTGAAAAAAAATCTGTATCCTATATAACATACTAGCGGCCTGCTCGCGGTTTCACCCGCGTGAACTATGTTATTATTAATTTCTGTCTCCATGACTACGTCCTAGTGACGTCTATGCAAAATTTGAGACTCCTAGCATTTGTAGTAACGAAGTTTCATACAAACTTTCGACTCCAAAAACAACCCCTTAGAAGTCGAATATTACAAATTCCCGTCTTAAGGAGCACCTACGTCCTATAAATAATTCCTATGCAAAATTTGAGATTCCTAGCACTTGTAGTTTCTGAGATTTCGTGATGAGTGAGTGACCTTTCGATTTTATATATATAGATTAGGCTAAGCACACACATTACTCTAAATAATACATAAAACACATAATTTCCATATTTAAAAGCAATAAAACGTTTGCCAAAACGCACGAATCAATCCATTTCAAATCGATTAGAAACATTGGAATCGACTCGAGTAGCCGCCACGTAACATCGATCTGGCGCAACGTACCTACGCCGAGTAATTTGAATGTTGCTAATTATAGGTGGTATTGCGGTTATAATAAGATCCTCCCGACTTCCCAGAAACGAGGCCGGCTGCTTTATTAATATTTATCCAATACACGCCGATGCTGAATGCCCGGTCCCAAGTTAACTGACGCAGTCAAAGAAAACGCGCTCGCCAGAAATAAAGTCGTAAAGTACCGGAACGATTTTAATCGATGTTCTCAGTTTATGTAGCGGATTAAAGGCGCGGTAAGTATTGGGAAGTGGTCTTCGGGTAAATGTTTGAACACGTTGCTAATAAGTGGTTGCCAAGGGTTTATTGGTTTATCAGAATGGCATGCTGGATTGGTGAAGATTCCTGCGTTTTGTATGCACAATTATTTGAATGTATCATAACATAATTTTCTAACTTTAATCAGAGAATTTGTTAATTTGGGTGTATTAAATAATTAATTTTTTTCATCAACATTTTATTTTTTTTCAATTTTAAAAAAACAATTTCACTGAAATAAGTAGAAGAATAATATTAAAATTCATTACTCCTAGTTGTCATCGAACCCAAGACCATCGTACTTACAGTGGCACGTTGTTCTACTGCTTCACAGTGACTATATATATTAAATATATTCAAAATATGTAGCTATTTAATAGAAGTAATCAAATGTAACATCCATTGTTATCTCAAAACAAATTGAATGGACGAACAAATAATGAAAATTATATCAGGTATTAGAAAAGCAATTTTACAGAAGTGGCAGTTATTCGAACTTTGCCTGTCTGCAACTAGCGTCTGTCTGTTAGATCCATAATACAAATAAATACCTACTAATAAAATTTAATGTACCTCTTTGTAAAACATACATATATATAGTTTTTTTTCCTTAGAATGTCATCTTTTTAGGATATTTTTTGATTTTTTTCTCATAATAGGGTAGACAGAAGGAACCTAATGAGTGCGTGAGTAAGAAAATTCGTTTGCTACTTCCTGATAATCAATATATAATATTCATGATTATTCTGTCTTAGGTACATTGTGTGTAAAGTAGCAGAACTCGCGCTTTGTCTATCATAGCAGTCAATGAAAATAATTTAAATACAACCATTCCCAGAGTGAGGATCGAATCCACAACCATCGCACTTACATTTAGTACAGCGCCATGACGGCCTCTTAACATTTCAACATTATAAGAATTTAAACAACCTTTATTCAAATTATAATCGAATAATATATTAACTATGGGGTTTCGAATCACGTTTTCGTACGATTTGCATTTAATTACACCATTTTTAGAATTGTTTTCTGAACTCTCGCCTACGGCTTCCGCGGAAGCTGACGGGCACGCATGGAGCAATGCGCACGCGCAACACGCACATCTTTTATAGAAATATTTTTATAAAATGAAATAGTTATAAAAATAAATTACAAAGTTTATTACATTTATAAAGAGTCAGTTTATTACATTTATATAGAAAGTATCTTATTTTCCTTTGCAAATGAAACCAGGTATGTAAGCCGGTTGCTATTTTTCCAATTTCACTAGTAAATTAAGATATAATATTATGATTCTATTTATAGTGATTATCAATATTTTTTTTTTGTGGGTCCATCCATAGTTTTTGTTTTGGACAAAATATCTAAAGAATAGATTTATCTACAAACCTATATATAAATGACGTGAATAATACATTATTATGGGAAAACCGCAGATAAATATGGTACATAAATATATGTAAACGTATTATACCTATCTACACGGCGTGATTGATTTTCGAGTGTTTATTGTATTATAATATTATGCAGCGGTGGTCGGACAGTGGACGCGTTGGCCACTCGCCAATGCCCTGGCCTCAAATTGATTTTGCCGCTGCTGTACCAAAACTCTTGTACATGCATTAGTAGTGGAAATTAATTTTCCTATGGATGTAAAATTATTGACTCATTCTATTAATGCGTCGTATTTTAAATGCAATGTGAACTACGGTTGCTGTGTTTACATGTAGCTTTTTAGTATAGTATCGAAATTAGACAATGTGTGTCATAGGCAGGCTTTGGATGGGCAACCACTTCTTGGTGTATGGTTGTGCATTCCATCACACAAAGGGAGGCGTCAATTTTTCCGTCTCGATTATAGATAAATTTTCCTCATTTCTAGTCTTGTTTTTTTTTCAGCTTTACGCTGTGCTGTGTATATAGCAAGGTAGGTAGAGGGAACCCAATGTTAATACACTCCGTCCTCCATCCTTTGTCGAATCTTTAAAGCATTGTACTCGTATGTTGAGTGGAACGAAACGAAACTCAACCCGCGATTGTGCCTTGGTACCTGGGTGAAGAAATGAAAATACCAACATATAACAATTATTCATTCCCCCCGGGTGGAGATTAACCTCACAACCGTCGCGTTGTGCCCACTATCCACAAGTTGTACACACTTGTGCCCCTGCACTCCGATAGCCACTTGTTAGCTAGCTAATTTCTAATACAAACTACAAAAGCAATTGTTGATTTTTGAGATCATTAATTATAGTAACTAAGTCTCGTCGCAGCGTTAAGTTCCAACTTTCATCACACAACACGATATAATTCAAAATTGAAAATGTGAAACGGAGTGTCTTAACACTAGATATCTTCAATATTCTTTTATTCATGAAGTTGATTATAGCAAAAGCTTCACATCTAGCATTAAATGACTAGGGTCAGACTGGTGTGATGATATTGTTCAAGCTTTTAACAGCGTATTCCAGCATTGTCACAACTTAAGACTCATTTGACATTTGGCAACATGCCAACTTATTTTAATTATAAGTGGATCGCTGAGGAGTCTAAGTAAAAGTATAGTACGAAAAAAAGGGGGGGAAATTTATTTCTACCTGTATTAAACAAGATCAACCTCTTCTTTAGAGCTTTTAATATGATTGATGTGCAGAATCTGTAGCATGTGCGTCGTGTTCATATCAAATCATTGTTTTTTTTTCACGCTTCACGCTGTAGCCCACTCTCATCAAGGTAGAGGGAACCTAGAGTTAAGTCACTCTCTTCTCCACTCTCCGCCAAATTTTTCAAGGCTGAATTCAACTCCTTTTGCCTTGGTGCCAAAGCGAAGAAATGGAAATCTTAATAAATAGTAATTCATTTACTCAAGTGGGATTCGAACTCACAAGCGTGGCGGTACAGTCACACATGTACTTCTGCGCCACGACTGGCCTCAATTAATTTCTACCTGTATTAATCAAGATCAATCTCTTCTTTACATCTTTCAATATGATTGACCTGCAGAATCCGTAGCACACGCGTCCTGTTCGTTTCACACTATTGTTTTAGTAGGAAATATTTTAGAGAATATAGAAAATTTAATAAATTAAGTGAATAAAGTGCGCAGGCTGCATGTACTGGCGCTCTCCGGGTGCGGTACCAAGCTTATTCCTACTGGCCGTCTGCCAAGTCTGCGCTTGAAATTGCTTTTACTTTACATTGTAGCAATGATATCGTAGCTCTGCACTGGATACTCGAGCCTGATATGTGTATAGGCGAATACACATACTAAACTTTCAACCATCAATAAAAGGACGATCTTGCTAGGAAATTGTGATATTATCTGAAATCTATGACGTTTTAAATGTATTTTTTTATTATGAATATAAAAAAATATTCATTTTAAAAAAATATTCAAATAAAACAAAAAGCAGTCAGACTACATACCTGTACCAAATTTAAGCGTATGACGAGCTTAATGATAGACTTCAACGTCAAGTAACGTCTCATTCAAAAGCAAGATATGAATTTCAATTGCAATAAGTACAGGGAGGTAGCAAAAATTCAATCCCATAATTAACGTGCAAAACGTAAAATCCCGCTTCAACACTCGGGATTATTCGCCATAATAACATGCCAAGTTATCGCCTTAAAAATTTTTCCGTAGTGCTCTCGTCCGCTGCAGAGCATAATCCGGTGCCAAGAAGAAGTTAGTTTATTTCGTTTTTAACGAAATCGAGATGCGTATTGCGGCAGATATATCTGTGGATATGTTTATGGATATATCTATGGTGCTGGTGCACAATTTTAATAATGGTACCTGAACATTTTAACTGAGCGAACATAACAAACAAAACATCCTCGTAAGATCATTACCGACCCGAATTCTAATGACCCATTTGATACACTCCTTTTCTTTTTAGCCTCGAATTTAATCAAATTATAGGTTAGAGCGTATAATATTATTTCAATACAGCTCAAGCGATATCGTTTGTGGAATTTAACTTTTTATTATTCAACTTAGTTTTCGTTTCGGCTTAATTTGGGCGGTCTAGACGGGGAAAAATTAAGTTAACGGAATATAGAAGACGGATTGTAATAAAGATTTCATCATTTTTAACTCTAAACCTACCTAGAGATATTATATGTTACAGTATAAAAAATAGTAGTCAAAAAAATATTAATAAAGTTGTTGTAGATACTAAACCGTAAGGAACAGTTTCATTTTTAATATGCTTAAATACTGTTTGTTTCCTCTTTTCGAGTTCTAAGTTTACATAACGCTGGAAAACGTGAAAAAAGTAAAACCTTCGGCCGTGACTTAATGTAATGAAAAACCTTCTCTGTTCAATATTATAAGCGAAACAAGGACAAATATTTTCATGGCATTTTCATCTCTCCGTACAGATGTGATGGAACAAATATATGAATATCATACTGAAAACCCTAAAAAAATCATTCACTATATTCAACTTAGAAAACAGCGCAGTAAAGCTCAGATTTTGCAAGCGCTAAAAAACCTTTTAATATTACTATACCACATACTGTTATTGTAAAACACATTCAATATTTATCATAATAGAGTCCAATTTCAGCTAACAAGTCATTGTCTTATTATCTTTTTTAGTTTAAAACATATCATCTGTCCTTTACGTTTTCAATGGTGTATGAAAGAGATGGCTAATGGGGTGAACCTCAACCCCTTAGCTTTGCGGGTGGTAAAAGATTAACCCAGTTTTGTTATTTGTCCACTGTCAGTTGAGTACCTATTCACAATGCGGCCAGAGTCTACCCGTTGGAACCTTCGACCGTTTAAGGTAATTGTAAATGATTAATGTGCTTGTAGGTACCTTCAAGAAAAAAGACGAGAGCTGGTGCTCTGTTTTTGATCTACGGCGTATCGGGTTGGTGATGGGAAGTATTTCTAAGAATGTCGGTGATTAATTTTTTAGAACCTTATATGAATTTCGTTGTTATTAATATACTCGTATGCTTCATAATATTAGTAATTATATATTTTTTATTTATTATAAATAGAAGCAAGAAAATCCGTGTCAATATTTATAGCTCAAGGCTAACCCTGAACTTGCCACTTGTGGTTGAATACACTCTCACAGCATTAGATACCTGTTTTATTCTATATATTGTCACATCTTTTTATTCTATTGTTTTCTTCAAAGAACTTATGAAACACGTAATATGAGGTAAAATTTTACGAAACTGGAGAGTTCCCAACTTCCTTTACAATGTGAAGAAGTAGGTATATCTATTCGTTTGAAGTATATTAATCGTTAAGAATGATTTAAATGGGTAAACTTGCAAGTTTTTTATAGATATTGCAAATCTAGAGGTTCTTGTATAAATCACATACAGCTATCTTTAGCTTCTAACTCCAAAAGAAATGGAACTCTTAGCTCTTAGCTTGTCGTTCTTAAATATATAGAAAGACAAATTAACGCGTTGCCGTATAAACAATAAATATGACAGCATTTAAGATATCCTTAAATATTTAGCGCTTTAAGTACTTTACATAAAAAGAAAATACAAAACTATAAAGAAAAAAAATGTAAAGAAAGTTATAAAATACAGCCCGCTCGCGGTTTCACCCGCGTGAACTATGTTATTATTAATTTCTGTGCCCATGACTACGTCCTAGTGACGTCTATGCAAAATTTGAGACTCCTAGCATTTGTAGTAACGGAGTTTCATACAAACTTTCGACCCCAAAAACAACCCTTTAAAAGTCGAATATTGCAAATTCCCGTCTTAGCGAGCACCTACGTCCTATAAGTAACTCCTATGCAAAATTTGAGATTCCTAGCACTTGTAGTTTCTGAGATTTCGTGATGAGTGAGTGACCTTTCGATTTTATATACATAGATTATATAGATATATAGATAATTGAATTAAACAATAAAAAAAATATATAGAGAAATCAATATATGACAAACAAATGCATTACAATTATTAAACAAGGATATAATATAAGCAATAGAGATTGGATCTTGGAGTATTCGAGAATTCAATGTAGGCTACTTTCACGGACAGGCGACACTTTCTCGAGGTCTGTTCTAACTAGATTTTATTATGTTGCTTTTGAATAAGCAGTAAATAATGGCACGATGGTTTTACAACCTAATTAAATTTGAAAAATACTTGAAAAATTATTAGTATACTGACAACAATATACAATGGCTGAGTTGTAAAAAAGATTTCATCATTTAAAACAACATACTATACAATATATATACATCGCCGTCCTTTGCTTCTTACGAGAGATGAAATGAAAATATTAAATATTTCATTCCCCCGAGTGAGCATCGAACATGTAACCGTCGTGTTTGCAGTCGCACGCTTACTTTCTAGTCTTATATGATAAGTAAAATATTTATTAAGAAAATCCTTTTCGTACAAAAAAAAAACTAAACGAATAAACCCATCCTCAACTCACTTTAAAAAAACTAAATTTCACTCACTTTTATGTTTGTTAGTCTCAAGTTTCCATTTTCAGTTGACAGATTAAAGGTTTTCGAAATACCTAGTTATAGTATCAGAGGAAATTATAAAGATTCCCCTTTGGTGTAATATTATGTATATAGAAATATGGGTACAGATGTAAATTAAACGAGTGTATAGCAAGCGAAGGGCTGTGATACAAGTATTTGTCTCTAGCCAAGGGGTGGCGAGAAAAGTGTTGGCTGCGTGCTATTTGAGTAATTTCATTTGAGTTCTGAATCAAGGAACGAATTATAATTTGAATATAATAATTGTATTTGCTTTTTAATTATTATTTAACCATATTTTCTGAGTCGAAATTGAAGAACATTTATTTATATATAAAACATTTATTTATAGATAAAAAGATCATTCCATATAAATTTTTGAGCATAACGTTACTTAACTTGACGAAAGAGCAATTATTTTAAGCATTTAAAAAAAAATGTCTGCAAAACAAAAACACAACAATACCAATTTGCACCAGTCAGGTCCTAAAAAAAGAGTAAAAGATGTTAGAAAGGGACAGAATTATCGTTTAATTCGTCGTGAAAAAACCTTTCTACTCGGCTGCGATTTAGGCTGCCTGCGATTTTAAATATCAGAAGGTGAGGGCTCGCGGAAGGGTTGGCGAGGGGTCGGAGAGAAGAAAGGCGTTATTAAAACGAAAAAGATTTCACGATTTCATTTTAGTCTTTTTTATTTTAAGGGATACGGTTTATAATCATAGCTTTAGAATGACCGAAACAAAGAAATAATAAACGATTTTGCTGCTTTTTGTTGACGGGGGTCATTATTTGGACAGAATTTACGTTAAAACCGTTTATATAAATATGATCTTGCTACTAAAATATTTTATTTTAGTTTTTTATGGGTACATAATTTTAGTTGAGTCCTTAATGTTAATTATTACTTTATGAAGCAACTTAAGTGGCGCAGTGGGAACGTGTGACTGTAAGCACGTTGGTTGTACGTTCAATCCCTATTCGGGGAAATAAATTATTTCCTCTTTGTTTCGCTTGTATCGGTACAACAGCATATAAAAAATACCTAATATTCTCAGCGAAACATTTACATGTTATCATATTAAAATGCTATAGATAGAATATTGACAAAATATGTTTTTATAACTTTAAGATTTATGAGCTTTCTTATTTATGTAATATTATTAAATAACGGTACAGAAGCTATACCGAAACTTAAATTTGCTTAGATAGGTATATATCTGAAATTGATTGGTCGTGTTCTTGATTGACCGACGATGAACTGGAGTCTGTTCAACTAGAGCTAATAATTCTTGATAGGTAACTGCAAGGTACCTACTCCTGAAATACACTTAAATTATTTTAGCTCTGTATAGAAGGATCTACTTGCCACCTGAGCTAGACAATTAAAATAATTCTGTAGAGACGAGCGAGGGAACCTGGGAACCTAATGTTAAGACACTCCATTCCCATTAAGACAACTTCGTTCCTTACCCTCCGTCGTGTTTTGATTGTATCGCGTGTTGAGTGGCCAAAGTGAGGAAAAGAAAATATTAAATATTTTATTTTCTCGAATGGGAATCTAACCTACAACCCATCGCGCGTACAATCGCACTCTTAAGTCACTACTGGCCTCAATAATGGTAAATAATTAGAAAGTAAATATTTAATTGTATAGCAAGTAACACTGTAAATCTGATAGACTGATGAACGACAATGTATTCATATTATTTATTGTAATTTTCATATTAAAAAGCAACACCTGAGATGATTTAAATGTTGACAATCCATTGGAACAAATAGCACCGCTAATACTCCACCCGGCCAATACGCCAGCGTAATTTAATCCTGGCCCGGCGGGGCATCGAGGAAAATCTATAAATCTGCCGCCATTAGAGCCGGGGACTCCCCGGGACTCTTATTTACTTCGGGCACAAATTCAGATGACAATGTTTTAGGGGAAGGAGCTGTGTAACTGCCCTACAATAAGTGGTTAGGGTTGACATTGTAGTGGGAAGTATGTTTCTTTTGTATGTTACCTTATGTTAGTCTTGTAAAACATATTTTAAAAAAATATGATTTTTTCAAATATGTTTTACAACAGTAACATAGCTTAACATACACGTTTGTGTCACTATGCCAGGCGATGGATGTGACGATTGTAAGTTCGATTCCCATTCGGGGAAAGAAATATTTGATGTTTTAATTTCTTCGCTCTGGTACTAAGGCAAAGAAGGGCGTTGAATTCTGCAACTCAGCATGCAATGCGGTGGAAAATAAGGAACGAAGTATCTTCACAAGGTTTCTTCTGCCTACCATGCTTATGCGGATTACAGCGTTTTCCTGCAAAAAGGTGATTAAAAGTAGTAAAAGCAATACACAAAACCACTATGCTATATAATATAATTATTTTACACTAATATAAAAAAGTACATATTAAAGTAAGAACACAAATCTTCTTACTTACTTCTTATATACTTTTTCCCATTAATAAACGTATCTTTTTATTCCATCTCCGCTTACAACCCTAGCTGCATAAACCCACCCCCGTCAATTACCAGCCCTGACCGATCCGAGGCGAGACTTATTGACGGCCGCGTTCCATCGTCTCTGTCTAAGCTACGAGTCTACGAGTCATCGCCAAATAATACCATAGCCATAGAACGACAAACCCGAGTAAAGTAACGTAATTGTGCAGCCTTAATATTTCATTATTGAACTTTAATTTTCTTAATTTGTCCGAGGTAGAGGTTTTGTTAATTTTTTAGAAATATCTTTTAAAATTATATTTGTATTGTATTTGTAACTTATTTTTATGTATAATGAAGAACATGTAAAACATCAAATACTATTGCTTACAGCTACCATCGTAGACATCCATTTAACTGGTTCAAGTTCAAGGGCAAATAGACATATTCGTATGCATAATTAAAATATTATAAGCATACTAGCGACCTGCTCGCGGCTTCGCCCGCCTTAACTACTGAATTATTCATATAATGTATGTTTGCAAAGCACTTAAGATAATGTGAAAATTAATTAAACCCTAATGCAACCCGCATTTTCGTAATTCCAATAAGGATTTTCCAATTGTTTTAAAATAAACACAAATAAATAACACAATCTAAATCTTCTTCGCTGAGGCAGGCGGGTTTTTTTTGAGCTTGTGGTTAATGCTGTTAAAACAGCGACACCGGTTGGGTAGTCGCTACGTGGCTGCCTGTGAGGAAAATTAAATAGAATGCATCGGCCGGGAATCGAACCCGGGCCGCCCGCGTGGCAGGCGAGCATTTTACCACTGAACCACCGATGACTGCTCATGACGCGCTTGTATAAGCAAAACGTCGCGGGGCGCGTTTCGCAGCAAGGATATTTTGATATTGTAACAACTTCTAATGTACTTATTAAAATGAAAAACAGTAAAAGACAGTTTTGATCTACATTAAATGGTCAACGTAACTAATATACTTATTTATATACTGTGAGTAAGGGATAAGTAAAACTTGACTCGATACAGTTGATGTGTAAACGGCGTGATGTGTTAACAATTAAATGCGTTTTTCTCTAAAACTATTCGCAATTTCGAAATTGTGTAAAAAGAAAATTTTATCTTCGTTTAACGTAGAAATTTAATAAAGTATTTTAAAGGATAAGGATTAATACCATGATGGAAAAATATCCCTCACAATAAAAAATATATTGAAATTACAATTTTTAGACAGAAATATGATCACTACACGTTATCCTTAAAAGATAAAAATATGCTCTCGCGGACTTTTTTGTAGATCTTATTAAGAGGAACAATACTCCAGTACATTATTTTCATGTAGTACTTACCATTAAAGCAGCGCATGCGCGAAAGTGTCTGAACGGGTATGACTTTATACACATTTATCGTATTTATGTTAATTTACATAAGAATGTACAAATAATAAACTATATATAAACCTTCCCTGAGAAATACTCGACCTAATGGTGAAAACCGCATTTAAATCCGTTGGGTGGTTTAGAAGAAGAAGAGTTAGAAAGTTCAGACAGACACGAAAAGCGACTTTGTTTTATAAGATATAGGATAGGATAGGATATTTATGACATTCTTCACACAGATAGATGGGTTTTTGTTTTGCAAACGCTATATACCACATGTAGCAGGATAGGCAGATGAAGCCTAGTGTTAAGACACTCCCCACTTTCCGGAGAATTCTGGAGACACTGCTTGTTGATTTATCTCAAACAATAATGAAAGTTTAGTAAATTAGTCATATAATGAAAATTTATTATGAAAATTTATTAAAATTCACCATTTAACGCTACAGTGGAGTGGAAAACCAACGAATACGAAAATAGTAAAAAAAAGGAATATCTAATTTCACAATACAAAACAAAATGTATTTAAGGGCAGTCACACGAGGTCCGTCACACCGTCACCCTCGCGGGGGACGCCGTCAACGATACGCCAAAAGCTCAATCGACGTGATATATTCCACTGCTATGTTCTACGCTGCTACATTGACGATAATCCAGTTATCCTTCAATATCAAACTCAATTGTCGTTGCCTTTTTTAATATATATATATATTTATACGATTTTTATTTGTTTTCATAAATATTTATTACCCTTTTGTACATTTAATTACCATTTTTATAAATATTACGTGTTGAATGGCGGAGTTTAACGCTACAATTTGTCTTACACTACCTACCTATGTTATAATCGCGCTATCACGCCACGGTGTTCCCTAATTGATTTTAGCATACATAATATTGCTATATATACCTAATTATTTTTGTAGTTACGACCTTTTCATAGTTATAGCCAAAGAAGAAGACATACATATTAAGTGTTCTCATATATTATAGAAATAAATATTTTTAAGTTACAATACATGCATGACTCAATTCTTTGGAAAATATACAAAAAACACTTGGGAAAACCAGATCAGCATCAACCACAATAAAAAAAAACGATTTTTTTCATTTAAAAAAAAATCTAATATCATGAAACCATTAACCACATATCGATGTACGGCGCACGCAGTGTATCGTAGAGCATCAATATTTCATAGCGCGGGTAATATCGGTTTAAACTGGCCGACTCGTTATTGCACATCTGAACTTTATGGGGAGTCACCCCTGGTACATAAATTGGGAGAAGTGCACTGCTTTTGTGGAAAGGTGGTGTGTGTTTTACATCTAACTATTGATTTTGATGATATAATGTTATTAATATTTTACATTTTATTAAATAACCATATATTTCGAATAATACCTGATAAATTAAATGAAATAAAAGTAATCGACTTATTTCAATTGTTATTTTTACACTCATTAAGGGGTAATAATATTGTTTTATCTGCACTAAAAAAATAAAAATAAAAAAAAAAACAGGTTTCACTAAAGATTTGAAGGATGACAAAAAAATTCGTAGCTAAGTATTCGTTTGTTTTTTCGTTTTCGTGTAGACAGTGCCATTCATAATTGACAACAAATTTATTAAAAAGATCCTCTATAATTCCTTCAAGTAATTATTGACGCAATTGAGACGTCAGGGCTTAGAGGCAGAAGCGTGTGACTGTGAACGCAATAGGATATGGGTTCCATTCCCTCTCGAGGAAATTAAATATTTATTTTTTTACTTCTTCAATGCCTCCAAAATTCAGCGGGAAGAGGAGAGTGGAGTGTCTTCACGCTGAACTTCCTAACCTGCTACTTGCGGGATATAACATAAAGCTAAAAAAAATTGATACGTGACTATGCATATTACATAATATATCTACTCATAGCTAAAATTTGATGTGTGTCGCAATCATCTCTTCGTCCAAAACGCGTCCCCTTTCAATCTTCTCTGTAATAAATAAAAGGGGCAATAAAATAGGGACTATTCATGGGTTGAGCCCTAACTTTACTCACTACATCACTGCAGGACATACTCTAATGCTGCCTCTCCAAAAATAATAACGTGAATATGCATTGGTTCTTTGATAAATATCTTCTTTCTTGTCCATAAATCTTTCTTTTTTCTCTTATTTAATATTTTACTATACTATAATTAGGCATTGGCCTGTGACCTATTAATTATTTTTTTTATATAATAAAAATACGAGTACGAGTTTATTACACAAGTGACTTCTAGAGCATAAAACTACTTACATTTGTAAATATAAATGGTTGATAAAATAAAAAAAATAAGTAAATAGTTTCACACTAAATTCCGCATATATACTAATCAGAGAGAACCTAGAGTCAACATACTCCGTTTCTCATTTTTCGCCCAATTTTCCAGACATTGAAACTTAACGCCGCGT
The DNA here is from genome assembly GCA_000313835.2 of Heliconius melpomene melpomene. Taxonomy (NCBI): domain Eukaryota; kingdom Metazoa; phylum Arthropoda; class Insecta; order Lepidoptera; family Nymphalidae; genus Heliconius; species Heliconius melpomene. The sequence continues at coordinate 174,890 of HE670018.1, forward strand.
TTTGTTTTATTACCACTGCGGGAAATGAAAATAATTAATTTCTTCGAGTAGGAATCGAACCAACAATCGTCAAGTTTACCGTCAGTGTGCCGCCGTGCCACGACGGTCTTGATTAGCCAAACAACTTAGTTGACATTTCGAAAAATAAATATATTTTTTATATAAGTACCTATAATTTGTAAAGATCCTAATAATCGACCCAAGTTGAATTAATTATAAGCATTAACCTTCATAATATAATTAAAAAATAGCACAATGTAATTGAAGCTTTACTTTAAGTAATATACATCTGTGGTTATTTTTAGAGACGCCAGGTGAAGAGACAGATTGGTAGTGCAGTGTGCAGAGTGCAGCCTTGCTAGCATTCCACTTCAGTAGCCCGTCATCGCCGTATGTAGGTTACATTCTTGTCCACATTAAATTACATGCAACGCGAAATAAGGCCTAGTAACACAAATTTGTAAGCAATTTGAAAATATAGCTTAAATTATCTTAATAAAGGTGTAAAGTTAAAGTTCTTAATAATTGATCTGATAGAAAGAAGATTATAGGTTATTCATAGTAGATTTCTATTTAACCTACAGACTGTACTGGATTGATTCGTGTACAAGATTTTTAAATACTTTTTTTTATAATGAAAACACTTATATTTTTCGTTGAATGATTAATTAATAACATTTAAATTTTTAGTTTAGTTATGGATTGTATTTTTAATTAAAGATTACTTGACATTTAATCCCCAAATTTGAAAAATATATTTTTTTAAAGGAATCAATAAAAAGGTCAGGGTTAGATCACAACCATAAAAAATATTTTTTTTCTCATTTACACATTCACTGCTGGCATTATATTAAAAAAAACAATTTAACTTTCTCGAGGGACTAAAAAACTAAATAGTTAATTCCATTAATACGATTTAAATTAAATAATTTCGAGTGTAAATGTACCCTTAACTAGTAGATATAGGGACATGTGATAAAATTGATTAATAAAGTGCTGCGTGTGCAGCTTAACAGCATTCCACTCAACTCGTCCGACTTCATAATGAGTCTGTAGGAAAGTTATATTTTTATGCCGATTGAATTACAGTCAGGTTAGAGATTTACTATTTAGAAATGAATTATAATCAACAGGTTACTGATTAATAGGTAAATACTAAAAAAAATCAAATTCAAATTCAAAATATTCTTTATTCAAATAAACTACAAGCACTTTTGAATCGTCGAATGTACATGCCAACAAGAAGCTACCACTGGTTCGGAAGGAAGTTCTGCTGAGAAGAACCGGCAAGAAACTCAACAGTTGCTCTTTTCAAAGTCAATGGTATATTTTACAATTACAACTGGCAGCTATTCTGCCTGACATTCAATAGACATTAATTCCATACATGTTCATCCTCCAAATATTCTTGTACAGTGTAATAAGCTTTACTTGTTAGAACTTTTTTTACAAATATTTTAAATTTTTGAAGTGGCAAACTTAGGATACACTGCGGAATTTTATTATATACACGTATACGCAGACCCATAAAAATTCTAAAACAGTGTTTATTATCATTATTTATATAAGTTAGGTTAATTTATCGATTTAGGTAATATATTAATAGATATTTAAAAAAAAAATACTATTCGTATCTATTCCAGTCGTTGTAGATTAAAACAACAACCGTTTTGTCAAGTGCTAAATTCGTTTGTAAATAAGCGAATCATACAATTTGCAACATAAATAGAATTACCGTCTGTAGCGTGTTGCTTTACAGTTCACCACTTCGTTTGTACGCGTGCTAGTGTGAGGGTCCTCTCTCCTCCTCTGTGCTGGCTGAATGGTATCTGCATAGAGGAAATTAAATTCAGTTATTGTATAACAATAATCTATATAAGACATTTCTTCTTTCATTCTATATTATCATGATATAAAAAAAATGAATCCCGAAAGAAGATGATCCCTTTTCATTTAAATAAGGTATGTTCTAACTTAGGGAATAGTCCAACTTTCATCAAACTATTGAAACGCATTTGTTTCTGGGTATCCATGTATTTCTGGACGGGATATGTATAATATTGTGTAATTATAAGATTTTGACATACTTCTACTTCTTCTAGTTCTATATAGCGTGAAGCTTTACGAAATTAAATAAATCAGCTTCACGCTGTATACGCACACAGCAAGGTGGGCATAGGGAACCTAGTTAAGACACTCCGTTCCCCTCTTTCCACTTTAAAGTGAAATTTTATAGACTAACATAACATCATACTCAATCATAGTAAATCTGACGACAGATTAAAAAGTGTAAACAAAAGATACATGAAACACAGTGTGTACCAGAGTGGATATCCACCCCTGGCAAAAGACACATATTATGTAAAAACGTTACGGGAGTCACTTCAATCAATACACGCACTAGATGATTTAAACACTTTCATTGATACAGCTTAATGATTTCAAATTCTATACCACTGTTAATAGAGTTGAAATTAAGAGTATAAGTAAGATTTTTTCTCCAGACGATCTGAACAACAAATATCCTGTCGGACTAAATTCGCTCTTACGTCAAAGTAAAAACATGATGGCTCACAATAGAGCATCCCGGAGGGACGGAGGAAGAGTTAGGTTTTTTGTGAATATAAAAATATGAGCCCCCTTTTACAATCCTATTGTGTGAGATATTGATCCTCATAATAGTTGGAGTTGGCTGGTCCACGCGTCTTAATATAGAGGGAAATGATTAATGCTATTCTCCGCTACCATTTTGATTTATCAACGCTAATGTGTGCTCTACAATTATAATTCAAATGTAAAATATTATATGTTAATATATTCTCGAGTGCTTAATAGTTTTTTTAAATTTGCCTCTAGAGTTCAGTGATAAATGGCGAACAGAGTGCCTTAACACTAGGTTTCCTCTGCCTACCCTACTGTGTGCAGGATACAGAGTAAAGCAAATAAAAAAAATAAATTAAATTTTAGCAATAATACAAACAACATTTAACAATTCATATTTCTAAATAGAAATATGAATTCAAACAAAAACATTCAAAAAAAACAAAAACATTTAGTATGTTTGTCCACTCGTCTTAATATAGAGGGAAATGATTAATACTGTTCTCGGCTACCATTTTGATTTATCAACACTAATGTGTGCTCTACAATTATAATTCAAATGTAGAATATTATATAATAGCCTATTCTAGTGTTTAATTGTTTTTTTTAATGAACTAAATTTGACTTCAGCAACAATACGAACAACTATTAACAATTCATATTTCCAAATGCAAACATTTGAAAAACAAGAAAAAAAAAGGCATTTAATAAAACTATTAACATAATAAGATTAGATGGTATCGAGCGCGAAAACAATTCGGTAGTAATTAAGGCATTAGATTAATTATATCAAATTTGTAACTAACAACAAACGTATAGTAATTAAGGCTTAACAATTGTTAGATCGCATCTGATAAAACTTTAACACGTTTAGCTATATAAAAGGGTATAAATCTTAAAAATATACTTGTAAATATTATTAAGATGGTTATTTTCACACCTTTCAGTAGTTGCATGTGTAATTCTCATGTTTTTGGTCGTTGAAATTTACAATATGAATAGACAATTAGTTTGTTTGTTCTATAAATAAAGGTTAATATTAGAATTTTAAGATTAAAAAAATATTTTAGGGAAAAATAATTTGAACATCATCAGATTAGTATTTTCAGTCATCAGTATTTTCTTATTTTCCAATGGAAACGAAAGTAATTTTAACAATGACAATGACCTTGTATATTGAGGATATCATATGTTCTTCTTAAGCTTTGTGAAATATTATAGAACTGGAGTAAAACTGGAGGACAGTGTTACAGGTCTCCTTCCTGGCCTACGGAAGTGTGAAATAACAATATTAAGACCAACATGTACGTTCAAGGTCATTCAGGCTTACTGAGACATGTAACTGTAAACGCAATGATTGTTAGATCTATTCCCCAATCGGGGGAATTAATTACTATAATTCCCCCGCCCTGATAAGAGAAAGTGGGGAACGTACTGTCTGATAATAGGTGATTTTTGATATGCCGGAGAAGAATGAAGAGAAAACAAAAATATTGAATCCCTGCTACATTCTAATATTTATACGTTTTCTAAGTGTGGCATAGATAATGCTTTAAAAATGTTACAATTTTTTTGTATATTTCTCTGAGAAAACCCCACATAAATATATTAACGTTTGACCTATAAATTAGGCTACAGGGTTGAACGAAGGCTACGACCCGTAAGCTACGTTACGTAAAGCGTGTAACCGGTCGGCCGTTGCCCTCTTTAGCGACCTGCGCGGGCGCTTCTCGTCTAATCAAAGTAATAGAGCAATACGGTTATATTAAATAGTATACAAACAAGTTGTTTGTATAAATCTATATTTTATACTAATTTTATAATTGTAATTATTTGTTTGTATTTTAATTAATTTTATATCTAAAACGTTTACATATACGTTTAACGCAAGAAGAATTCAAAATGTATCTTTATCCAATTCAATTCAATTTAAACTTCAATTACAAGTAGTACATCAACATGTATAATACGAAACAATGATTCAAATGTTCTGTGCTGGAATTCCCAGTGTTGCAAATGGTGGGTATTTATATCTGTAAGACAAAATACCGTTTTCGATGTGAAATGAACTGTGATTGAAAGACTTAAGAAACCAAATAATTAAAGAACAATACTTATATTTATTTCAACTTTAAGGTAATTGTGGGATACACGTGAATGTGACAGGTTAAATGGAGGGAACCTAGTGTTAAGATACTCCACTCTCCACTTTCCGCCTAATACTGGAGGCTTTACGTATTGAGTGACGTCTCGACATTTACATAATTATATATGATATCAATTTCGGAAACAAGATGAGACTTTACACGTCAGCACTTCTTTGTAAAAGCTTCTCGAACGAGTTTCCTTCTTCAACAGATCTTCCCTATACGCCATGGGACGCCAAACATCGTGACGTTTATGGCTTTTATAACAGCCATTGTTAAGACCCAACGGTACACAAGGCCTATCAAAAGTCTGCTTAGCTTCCAACGCTATTACCATACCAATAGGGCTTATTACAGCGGCTTACATTTAACACATAGCGCACGCCAATTACGCTAGTAGTAAATTGATCAATAAATAATTGAGAAATTTATAACTTTCCTATTTTATGTTGTTTGTAATGTAAGACAAGTAAGAATAAATATTTTATTTTATCTAATAATAATCCTTCGCCTTTTTATCATATTAAATGAAAGTAGAATGCTTATTATATAAAAAAATGATAGAAAGAATCGAACAAATTTATTTTTTAAATTCTTAGATTTTTTGAACAGAAATAACTGTTCTGTAACTTAATACTATAATTTTATTTGCAAAATTTACAGCGTACCAGAAGAAAGCATATTTTTACACATTATAAAAAAAATGCCTCTCGTCATATACATAGATGGAAGAATAAGTAAATGGAAGCCTAACATTATTAGTACATTACATTCGAGCAAAGCTGGAGGACTTCATTAGTAATTTTAAACAACATTTAATTTAAATTATAATAAGTCGGGAATGAGCATATTATATTCAAATATAGTGTTTTATTGTATTAGTAGTACCATTGATTATTATAACAATGCTTCTTCCAAAATTTATAGAAAGTCCAAGTGCCTTAAACAAAAACAATTTGCAAGTAAACCTTAGTGATTCTGCTACTTTCGTATTTCCTTTTAAGTTAGAAGCGTGATGCCCAAAGGTCTGAGATAGGTACGAGAGCCAATTGATTTCCGTGTTAGTTATACTGTACGTCAAGATTGGATTAGCTGAGTTGAAACGATGAAAATATTGTTTTTACTTGACTTTGAGAAAAAAAATACTTTAGGAACCTTAATGTCGTTTTTAAAGGTGTATCAAAAGAAATTCTGTATCAGTTTGAAGATTTTACTTTCAATCCCATGTATGGATAGTTTTTCATTTATTTTTTTATTTTTTCTATTCCAGGCGTAAAGTGGTTTATACATCTATCTACCTTGCAAGTGTTAACTGTAGGCTAGCTATAGTCCTAATAATTTTGGAATAAAATAGGTATCATATACAAACCTGCCAGTCTCACAAACAGACAAACAGTAAAAGGGTTCTGTTTCCCGCCATTCGGCTATGGAACCCTAAAAATTTACTTTAGATAAGTGCATTATGTTATCAAAATATAGGTGCTTAATATGCTAATTGTATAATTATATTATTATACCTTTAGATAATTACAAGAAACTTATATTAAATAATTTTTAATATCACGTGGCATTTACGTCAACAATGTTTTTATATTTGCTTAACACGAGTATATTTCCAAAAGAGCGGGTTTCGAAGAAAAAAGCTTTAAACGAATTACAATTAACTTAGTAAATTTAGATATTACGACATATATTATTATTTTTTCAAATATAAAGTTTAGTTTTTAAGTATTAATTTAAATAATTTTACAAAAGAACCGTCAAGGATACTTGGTAGTTCTTAAATAAGTGTTTGTTTAAGAACAGATTGAGGAACCGTTTCTGCTGTGTGCGGGATACAGCGTGAAGCGGATTATTATTAAAGTAATATCTTAAAATACAGACTAAATAACAATCTAAGATGTTCATCTGCTTTCTTAACGGTAAGGAATAATTGGTCAACTAAAAAAAAAGAATATAATGGCATTGTAACAAACCGCGGTTACAAAATTTGATTAGGAGAATATTCACGTCGGAAGTCTTCTATGAGAGCCCACGACACGATAAGATGAATAATATTGAAGATCTATGGATGTTCCATCTTCCATCTGCAATGATTGTATTGATAAAACTTAGTATGAAACTTTTTTTATCTATATGTATATACATTATATTCGGTATGAGTCACTGTTTATCTTCCAATATTATGCTGAAGAAATGAAGTGTTGTTTTCACGCTTCTTCACGCTCTAAGAGGGTTAGCAGGGTGTGCGGAGGAAATCTAGTATTAAGTGACTATTGTTAGTGTGTGACTATAAATGCGACGGTTGTGGATTCGATTCACACTCCGGGAATAAAATATTTAATATTTAAATTTTTCCGCTCTGTTAACCAGGCAAAGCGCGGCGTTGATGTCCGCCACGCAATGCCTCGAGGACTCGGTGGAAAATGGGGAGCTAGGTGTTTTAATGGGAATAAAGTGTCTTGACACTAGATTCTCTCTGCCTACCCTGCTTTGTTACTGTGTAGGGAAACATAACATAAAAATATTTAAAAAACTCAAATCATATTTCAGTAAGCTTTGTAAACAAATGCCATTTATTCCATAATAAAAATAGTTTCAACAAACACCGCATCCAAAGCAAAACAGCGCTAAGTGTGTTCTCACATCGACGTTCTTAGTTTCGTCGCGTTCAGGGGCAAGTGGAACGGTACTGCGGGCGACGACCCGAGATCACCGCCGATAAATCATCGCCGTATTTATTCACTATTATCGAATCGTGGCAAATGACTGACTACTTTGTGACTAATTTGTCTGGTGGTCTTAAATATGGAATATTCTGGAAAAATTGGATCACTACAGGTTCCTGTCACTAAGATCTTCAAGTAAATGTCAAATAAGCACTGTATACCGCATACATTCCGCAGGGCAAACAGAGGGAATCCCTAGTGTTAAGATACTCTGCTCCCAACTCTTCGCGAATTTTTTCGAGTATTGACGTATTGACTGGTAGAATTCAACGCTGCTCTTTTGCCTTGGTGCAACAAAGAAATGAAAATATTAAGAAATAAATATTTCATTTCTTCGAGTTCGGATCGAACCCACAACCATCGCGTTACAATCTCACCCTTGGGCACCTGCGCCACGACGACCTCTAAAAAAACGCTTATGTATAGACATTTACACTTTTTCCTTATATTATTCAAAACATAAGAAAACAAATTGCTCACTTCTACATGGTATCAATAACGTAAAACAGTGGATATATCAAACGAGAGCTGTAAATAAACAGGTTAGATGTATGTATGTACGTATAGTGTGATATTGAAATAGAACTGGTTCTTAGCTCGGGAACGCGGTGACCCCACGCGGACTCCCGAGGAATATTGAATCGCAACCATCTTGGATGCAGCCCAGAATTACGAATTAGATGTGGCGCCTGCGTGTTTATTGTAGTTATTTAAATTGTCACAAAAACTATTTACATTTAATTATATATGTGTAAATAAGTGGGGCCAACGCAGGGGCCCAGCACATGGCAGTAAAAGCGATTGATTGTGGGTTCGATCCCCACTCGAGGAAATGAAATATTTATTTCTTCGCTCTGGTGTCGAGGCAAAGCGCATCGCAGAGTTCCACCACTCAACTCAGGAAAATGGGAAACGGAGGATCTTATCACTATGTTCCCTCTGTCTACTCTGCTGTATGCGCGGTACAGCGTGAAGCTGATAAAAAATGTATTTTGTATGCTGTTCTAGTTACAGATAAGTCTGGTGAAAACAATTCTTTTAATATTTGTAATGATTGCGCTGTAGAACTGAGACTACGCTGAGAATCGATGTTTGTTATAGCATGGTAACCATAATGGGTAATAATATGGAAGTAAAACATAATTATGATTAGGAAAGAGAACAGAGAGTTCCAAGTGCTCAAGTGTTCTTAGATAGATGACGTTAAGAAAATGAAACATGGCGGCTTCACAAAGACATTGTAGTTAGTAAAAAAAGAAGATATCTACTAAGAAAGATGTATTTTTTTACATTAAGATGTGAAAATATATTCAAAGTAATAGTATTTCTATAAGGTTAAATATAAGGAAGCCAAAATATTTGTAACGTCCGTAGTAAACTACACACCTGTTTCTTCATTACCTTACTAAGGATAACAGAAATTCGATCTGTCTACAATAAAATACAAATAATTTTTGAAATAAAATCTTTGGCAAGGTTAAAATAAGTCATTTATAAAATAGCAAATAATAATTTTGTTTACAAAAGATTAAGTTATCTTTCACGGCTGCTGTTGGAATAAGCGGTTTAGCATCTAGAATCTAGATAAATTGTAATAATTTTCAATAATAATTTAATAGAACTAAAATTTATAGCTTATGCTGTGATTAAAGTGGAAAGATTAAATAAATTAATAGAATAAGTAATGAGAGTAACTTAGTAGCAGATGGGACAAAGTCGGATTTTAAACGCGACAGTTGTGGGTTCGATTCCCGTTCGGGGGGATTGATGATTAATGATTGATCATTGATCATTATAGTTTTAGTAAGAAAGAGGGAAATGAGAATAATTGTCCCTCCCTTGTTAGGTAGCACATGAAAATATGCACAATATATAAATAGATACGACCATGCCCCAATTTGGATGGTCACTATCTTCATATACGAGGTAGCTCAAGGTCAATAAGGTTGTATTTTTTTAATTTAAAGACTCCTATTATTAGTGTGCCTATATTTAGTTTATTTTCCAAACGAAGACAAAAAAAATGGATATTATGTTGATCATTCAATTCTCAATTAACTTTGGAGTATTTAAATGAAAAAGTAGAAAAAGAATATTAATAAATACAATGAGAAATTAATAACAAATATTTTGTCATTGAAATCATTTTAAAAATACAGTTTTTATTTAGGTATTTTGGTGTAGCATCCATTGAAATATGTAGCTGGTCGCAACTTGTAGGTACGTGTGAATCGTGATACACGAATGTTAGTGTTTACTGTTTATCCACATTAACATGCATCCGTTTCATTGATCCGACTTTTATTTGCCAGAACCTTTATTTACCTAATTTATAAAATACCTATATTAATAAGTATTAACATTTAATACAAAAAAAAATGATTGCGTTATAGTAAAATACATTTATCGGTCTGTCAGAATTAAATAAATAATTGTATAGATATAAAAAGATTTCTAATGCTCAAAATTACATTATTTATATCACCATAATTAGATTGCTTAGGAAACTTCATTTACAAAACAATAAATAATTCTTACATTTCTATATAACGATATAACATAACGAAAATGTTAACCAAAGATATTAAAAAAAATACTTATTAGAAGTGGTTGAAACGTTCTAGAAAACGAATGATTTATTTTGTTAACTTAATAATCGTATAAACTCTATAAAGGCGATTATTGATAATTTTTATTCATATTTTTTATATAAAATTATACTAACATATAACGTAGGATATATAGGTATATATCGCATATATTATGTAATATGTTTATCATGAAAATTATTATTATCATTAATACACTTAACTGGTTTTACGTAACTCTTACAAGTATTTTCTATTCACTCCTTTACAAATATAAAAATAACAATAATTTTTGCTACAAGGCTTGTACTTGCGAAATAAAAATAATATTTAAAAAAAATGTAAATTTAACTTTAAAAAAAAAACAGAAAATATTTTTTAAATCTACTTTCAACAGATATATAAAAATACAGATATTATGCAAAAGGAATTGAATTTATTATGTAAACAGATATTGTACGTTTAAATTTCCGCAGTCACCGACCGACTTAGCTTATAAGGATATAATGATATCTTTCTCTATTACGTATCTTATACTTACTCGTAGGTACAACACAGTTCTCCAATATGAAATATACTTAATTAAATCAAATTAAATTATTTATCTGTGAATGCATTTATTTAGTTATAAGCCGGTCTCAACACTGAGATCGATCTTGAGAGCGATCTATAAATACAAGTCTAAACACCTCTGCGTACTGCCTTTTTTGTTTGCGTAAATCTATTAACATAACGAAATATTCGTTTCCCGCTTCCGCTACATAATGGAAGTACCAAATATTCTCATGCATATACGAGTAGGTAGATGCGTATACGAACAAGGCTTATAACATTTTTAAACATTATAAGACTTTTAATTTTTATTGTAGACAAAGGGTTTAAAAGCTATATTTTTAAACATAAAACAGTATTGATATTACGATTGGCAAGATTACATAAAAATTACCGTTGTAAAAGTATCGAGGCTAAAGAACGGTTGTGGGTTCGATTTCCACTCGGGGAAATAAACGAGGCAAAGAGCGATGTGTAGTCCCGCCACTTAACACGCAATACCCCTAGATTTTGGCAGAAAGGTTTCCATGTTCCCTCTGCCTATATAAAAAGTATTGAAAAAACAAAAACGTGACAGGGTCATTATATCCATACTGGCCTGCAAAACGCAGATAATACAAAACACCTATAAACTATTTAATAGACTAACTTTAGTGTTTCCTTGCATCTTATAACTGTACACGTCGGTGCGTACAGACTATAGTCCAAGCACACACACAAACACACATATATACATAAGTATTAGCTTAGTAAAGCAAGTAGCATCACAGTAACGGTGTTTCGATGTGGATTCCCTTAAAATTTCCCCTGGCCGGTTAATCCTCTTGGCTGAGTGTGGGTTTATGACAATATGTAACCTGCGTCGAGTCGGCGGCGTCTCGCAATAAGTTACTTTTGTTTGTAAGCTCTTAAAACTATAGAGTATGTTAAACTTTCTCACATGCCTCGTTTAAGTATATACGGTAGTATAACGTATGACATTCAGAAGTGACGGACGGACGGACGGTAAATTGTTTTTAGTTTTTTTTAATTAGATTATATATTATTTAATTATAAATATATTAAATAAATATTTATCTATTTATGTCTAGTGAGAAAATACTTTGTTTGCATTGAAAGTATCTACATTTTTTACCCATGTAGATATAATGCTTGCTACTTACCAAATACCGCTGTATTCTTTGTTTTATTCAGCCATGGAAACAGTTAAATAAAAATATTATATAAATGAAATTAGAACTTACAATTACTGCATGCAGCCTAACTATCGATAATCATAATGTCAATTACATTAATAGCTTTAACAACTGATAATATTTCAAATATATATATAACAATGTGAGAAATCTGTATATAGAAAAAAATCCAATTTCTTCATATAATATATTAAAATAAGAAATCATCTCAATACTTGGTATATACTGTAAAACGAAGCGCGTACCGATTAAATGAGGTGCTCGCGTTTCTCCAGATAACCAAGCGGGATTCTCGTTTTCCCTCACTCCCATACAACTCACGTTCAGCGTCCCTCTCCAGCCAGTATGCGCAGCCCTCGCCGGCACCTCACCGTCGCCTTCTAGTCACATATTTTATTTGTGAAGCCTTCCTGCATCCAGAACGGACTAAAGGTTCCTATACACAAAACGATCTTGGACTTTGCAGCGGCCTTACGCAAAACACTTTAGATTAAACGGGTGCGCTCTCAAGAGTGTGCTGTGCCAACATTGTCGTGTGATGCATAGAGGATTTAAATCTTCGTCGTGTCGGGAACCTGCCAATAATATTCACCCACACAACTTACTGAACGCAGTGGACGAAGTCAATTTTATGCTTATTGCTCGAGGATACATGAAGGAATAAATGGACATCTTTGCTATTTTATTATGTTTATATATTACTTAAGGAAATATAGGTATATAAAATAATTCATAATTAGTCAACATTAGGGTTTTTTAACATATATCTAACAAATAAATATAGGAATATATTACACAGTAAGAAACATTTTTTTTTATTTAAATCTATAACAAACAACGTTTAAAAAATAAAACACAAAATAACTAGAAGCTGAGCTTCATGAATATATAAAAAAAATCAATACAAAGCCAGCAATAGGTAGGTACATTGGACTTGATTCGTACTTTCTCATTTTTTCATTGTTTGGACGTAAGAGTGCAGAGATTACTATACGAGTGGAGATTAGCCACGGCCTAGATCACGTCGTCTAAGAAATGAATAAAAGCAACGGTATATATTAGTGAATTATTAACTTATCCGTAGAAAGGCCTGTTCCCGAGCGGCTGTAGTATATTAAGCCGAAGAAATGTAATGGACCTTCGTGAACTATGTTGTTATTCATATACTAGTAGATGAATGTTGTCGTTTTAAGATTAAGTTAGAGTAATGGGGATGGAATGTGTTGATTTTTTCTCACATGTCATAGGGTAGGTAGAGAGGATCAAAAGTGGTTCTCCGTTCCCTATTTTCCGTCGAATCTTGAATGCCTTGTTGATTAAGTGGCGGAACTTTTTTGCATTGCTACCAGAGCGAAGAAATGGAAATATTAATAAATAATAGTTTAATCCCCCGAAATTGGAACAGAGAACTGTCACGTTACGGTCACGTTTGTGGTCCTGCGCCATAACGGCCTTAAGTTATGTTAGATAGGTACTTTACTAAAAAGCGAATAAAGCAATTTAAAACTTAACAAGATATTTAAAAAAAATACAATTCATTAGCTAACTACAACAATAAATTTAAAGTATATGCATGACGCAATGGCCAACAAACAAGCTGTGAAAAAATATATTCAAAATTTTTCCTTCTAACTTAATGTTAAAAAATGTGTCCTAATCACGTGGTCGAGTTAAACGCTAATTTATCACATTTTCAAATATGGTGATCGTCCGCCTACGAGAGTGACCGTTAATTTACAAATGGTTAACCCATTGTGATGAAATAAATAAAGAAATGAATTTACGCTGAATCCCGCCTGCAGTAGGGTAAGCAGAGAGAACCCAGTGTTAAGTCACTATGTTCTCCATTTTCCGCCGCATTCTGATGGAATTGCCTGTTTTCCGCCGCATTCTGGTGGAATTGTCTGTTAAGAAGTGTATTCCACCAGAATGCGGTGGAAATCAATGGCCCGCATTGTCTTGGCAGCACAGCGAAGAAATTAAAATATTCAGTATTTTGATTCCTCGAGTGGGATCCAAACCCACAACCTGTCGCTTTTACAGTCACACTTGACCATTGTGATGACATTTCAAATATTTAAAACCAACTGTTTTACTATAAAAAAAATAATATCTGTGAGAACCAGATAAAAAAACAAATTGAGTTCACAACATTATAACAGTACTCTTTCAGAAAATCACTTAAAACTCTTAGGTGTTTTATTTCAAAATGTAACTTTATAAATATTTTAGCGACCACGGCTCCGGCGTACGTGAACAAAATTGACCATCAGTATTTTACGAGGAATTCTTGGCCAACCTTTACGGCACTTCACTGATGAGTCGACAGCCACAGATTTGCTTCATATAATGAAGTTCTTCATTAATTTACGCGACGGTTCCTGAGAAATACTTTAAATTTAAGCATCCAAGGTCTCATATGGCTGTAAAAATCACCACGGAGAACCTCGGAACTCGACATGATGACTTCAAGAAAGAAAATGTTTTAGTACTCATTTGCAATCACAATGTGTAAGTCTCTTTAATTTTTTTTATTTCGTGCACAACGTTTTATGAGTCAACTCTTCTGGTTTACGGCGGCTTCATTTAGGTGAATATTTTTTTTATTTTTCAAAATGCAATTTAGTACTGTGAATTTTAAGTGCTCGTGTAGTGATTTACAACTTTATATATGTATCCATACCTAATAAGACGGTATGATCTTATATCTTTATTTTTTTTTATCAGCTGCACGTTATATCCCGCATCATAGCAAGGTAGAGGGAACCTAGTGTTAGAACTGATGAATTTCTCGTCCCGCCTTCTGATGAATTTTCGAGACATTTCATTTTCACGAGTGGGGTTTGAATCCACAACCGCCGTTTTACAATTACTCGCTTGTGCCCTAGCGCTACGACGACCTCAAATATTAATAACAATATTATTAAGAATATTATTAATAATATTAAATAATTATCGTTTTACAGTTCCGTAATGCACACGATAAAAAGGTAAAATAAAGCAAGATGATGACCAGGAAGAAAACCGGCCGTATTACTAATACCGAGAGAGACAAAGGAGGCGAGCGAAGTTCACGCATATTTAAATAAATAAACTTAGCTAGAGCTCTGCGGTTGTAAGGCGTATGCGCAGATTGTATAGAAGCTAGAAAGCCTTGAACTTGTGGATACGTCAACTAAATTTATGATTTTTTTCTAAACAAAGACTTATGTATTAAAATGTTTTATAGCGTTCAATGTCTACAATACACAAATTAGAATATTATGAAGCATTTAAAAGGGTTTAATTTATTCTTTCTAATGTTAAAATTTTGTAAAATATTAGTCTATAATTAGATTAATAATATATTTTTAAATACAAATAATATATAAGCAAAAACAATAAAATAAATTTGTGCAGCAAATAATATAAAACTTTAATATCTTAAGTAAGTATATAAAGAACTTATTTTTATTGTACGTACCTGTAGGAAAAATACCGAAAAAGACATCACTTTAAAAATTATCACACAATTTATATACAAATAAAATAGCTATTTTATTAGATTATAAATAAGACAAAAAAAATATGTTAATTTTATCATTGTTCGCCAAGTTGAAATGCCGCATTCGTTTAAGTACTTGGTCGCTAACATCTCGTATAAATGGCCGCGAATATTGTCTTGGCCGTGAGAATCGGATCCTCCCGATATGCCTTCTATACTTAGACTGGACACAGCTTTGTTCGTGCCTTGATAGGTACTTGTTGAATATAAATATCTATTGTGATTACGATTTACATGTATTATTTTATCTCTTTAGTACGATATTAAATTAAAAAAAATAAATTATATCACGCTTCACGCTGTAGCACGCATATAGCAGTCCCCACACCCTGTTCTCCAATTTTCGCCGAATTTTTCAAGGCATTGCTTGTTGAGTGACGAGACTATTCCGAGCTTTTTGCTTGGTACTAGAGTGAAGAAATGAAAATATTAATAAATAATAATTCATTCCTTCGAGTGGGGATCGAACCCACAATCGTTGTGTTACATTCACATTATAAATGATATTTAAAAAAAAAGAATTAATACATAAAAAGATATTAAAAACATATTTAATACTTAGAAAAGCCTGTTGATACTTTTTTCTATTTTAACGAGAGACGATAAAAAATAATTATCATTTAAAAAAAAAAATGTTAGCTGTAAATTTCAAATAAGTATAACAGTGCAATGATATACTGATAATCTGTGTGCTAATGAGAACTACCAACATAGATTATATCGACGGATGACCCGTTGCCCGCTAGTTTAGAGAAAAAACGAACTTAGTTCCGCTACAGAGATTGAAGCTCGAATCAGATATAAAAAAAAAACAATAAACACCGCTTAGAAACTGTATCAAAGAAAGGCGATGCCTAGCTATGTTATTTTTCATTTATTTTAATTACAAAAGTATGTAATTTCGTATATTTATGTTGTTACTACTATAAATATTTTTTACCTGCCACGTGTCATTTCAGATATACTAGATCTATAATTCATTCTTTCAGACTATTTTTAATTTGCCTGTACATAAATGATAGTAAATATTACAGTGAGGTAGGTACGTATTACTACATATGGCTAGATACGAAAAACAATTTCGAAACATAATAAACTACTTTAAAAATAAACTATGTTTTTAACAGGTGGCTGCATTATCTATATTGTGGAATAAGAGATAAGAAATCTCATTAAATCATCACCAAAATGATCATTTTTGTTCTAAGTTCAAATCACAAAAGCAAAAATGCAATCCGAGATTAAACGGGCGAAGCCGTTTGTGTTGCTAGCAGTGCAATAAGTAGTTAATTGACAGAATAAACCAGTAATCTTATATTTCTTGAAGAAAAACTGTAAAGATTTAAATAATATTTATAATGTGTTTGTTTATTATTACAGTAACCTTCAACAGTTCGCTACTTTTTGTAAAATGATTTCCTTTTGGCCTTTACAAATCATTTAAATAAAAGAACATCATATTCAGTTACTCCGTTGGAATTAAGGATTTTCTGAGCGATAATCAACTAAATGTTATATTTAGTAGATCTTATCGTTATACTAATTGTTCAAATTTAGTGCACAGTTTAATATATGAATCATTGTTATAATTAAGTATATTATAATTGTACTAACATTTTTTATTACCTTAAAAACCACACCTTACTGAATTCGATTTATTATTGCCTTATTTGGTAGCTAGTAATTTACTAGGTAAATAATGTTATTTTTGTATTATGTATGAATATTACATTCATTAGAAAAAACCTTCACGTTGTATCCCGCACACAGCAGGGTAGGCAGAGGGAACCTAGTGTTAAGACACTCCGTTCATTTCATTCATTTATACTATTTATACACTACATTCATTTCATAGTACTATTTTTATTCTTTCTTCCATTCTATACTTTTCTAACACTAATTCCCAATAGTTGCGAATCAAATGGGAGACCCCATAGTTATACTTTCTCTGAAAAATGGAAAAAGATTAGGAAAAAAAACAATTGTATTACGAACATTTCTCCAAAAAAGAAATTGGACCTACAATAAGTCACTGCTACGATAAGTTCACGCTGAAGTCATTTACAAAAAAATAAAAGAAAATCAGAATTAATTTAGTAGTTTTACTATACAAAATATATATAAACGAACACAAAACGACGAATGTCATCATAATATCTTAAGTATATAAATAACGTATTCTTAACGAAGCCGTCCACCGGTAGGTAACGCGTCGTCCAGTGTCACAACAAGGCTGACAGTTATGGGAACAATTGTAAATAATTTTCCTTGTTCCTCATCGGAAAACCTTGCGCATCGCAGAGGTCACTGCGGACCAAATGTATTATGTAGGTATTTGCAATAATTATACTGCTTACTCTTACTAATTATTTATTTTTTATGTAAAGATCGAAAAGAGGGGTTTTATATATCAAGGCCACGTGTGCAGTCAGGTTGTGGATTCGATTCCCTAACTAACTCACTAACGCAGAAAGTCTACATCTTAGAGAGACACAAGAATCACGAATATTAACAAAAAAAATCTAATTTATACATAAAATTTAAGAGAGCCTGATTTATTGCTAATCATCGAGGCATTAGAGTGAAAAACAACGACTGTATCGTCGACTCACTCTGCGACAAGGATATAAAACACCTATTAACAAAATTATATATCTCTTAACAAACATAAGCGGATTTTTTGTGCATATCCATTATATTTATCAAAATACGAACCTTCTAAGCGATTAGCCATATGACATTTTTTACTGGTTCTTTAAAATGCTTTTATAATTAGATGCAAGGTCTTTCCGTACTTCAAATTTACAGATTTACAAAAGTAATATTAAAATTTATGATTTGTAACGATTAAGATACGAATCAGGTAAATTTACCTTAACCCTCCATTTTTTGAGGAATTTATATGTTAGCACCTTTTTTACTTTAATATATGGCCAAACTGCTCAAAAAATATAATTTAATAGATGTATTTAAAATACCTTTTGCTTCTCAGAATATATGATTTAGATTTTTGTCAGTCCAATATTGGGTATTTTAGTGATGAACAGTCCATCCAGAAGATCCTTGCCAACAGACACTAGAACTAGCTTAGTGTAAATCTTCTTTCTTTTGGTCAACCAAGATCGAATGAGATTTTTGAAATGCTACAATATTAAGCTAAATAACCTTATACAACATTAGGTTGTTTAGAAAGATTGATAGGAAGAGCTTTAAGACTGTGAAGTGAATACGTTATTATGAGCTCATCAAGAAAAGTTGCAATCGGTTTTGTGTAGAAATGAATAGGCCACATGATATTTCTTGGGCATTTGTTGTTCAATTTGCCATAATTAGTTGCCCAAGCATTCGCATTTGGTGTCGACGTCTTGCAGCTTCTAGCGTTAGGTTTATGATTTTACAGCTTTTAAAAATGAGCTTGTCTTGGTTGTCTTTCAACGATGTCTCAATTCTTGAGACTCTTATTCTCTGCCTTTACTCAATTAAACATATTTTCATTAAATTGTTCCTTCAGCAAATAAAATTTCAATCAATCAAATCCATATTGTTTTGGGGTTATATTTCGTTACTCAATCAAAAATATGGAAATAACATGAAGTGAGAACTTGGGGTATATATAAAGAAGATATATCGAAAAGTGAAAATTTACAGATATTTTATAGTTCATTTCATACAAAATAAGTCCGCAAACTTAACTTTGTCAACTTTTAAAAGTTCTATTCTCCATTGATGTACAATTCTGAAATTGGTACGGAACCCTCGATATGCGAGTCTTTCTTGCATTTGATAGGTTTTTTTATAATAAATGTTATACCTCCTTAGTGCTCCTATTATCACTCTAAATATTTAACTCCGCATCGTAAAAATCTAAATATCCTGTGGAAAAACAAATATAAAGAAGTAAAAATATATGTTCAATTCAGTTCATAAAATTAATTAATAACAAATCGTGCTTAGTTCGTGTTTACTACGAAGATGGCTTCAATACATTGATAGATAAAACCTTTCTAATTGCAACACGAAGTAGTAATTTTACAAGGCGTTTGTTACAAAATCGGCAGTTTTCTCATTTGGTTATAGAGCCATAGTGTATATGTAATAGAAGAACGATTTCCTAACTCCGAAGTAATCTAGTAATGAGCAATCTGAGGGACTCTCTCTCGTTTCACATGGTGAAAGTTTATTGCGTAAGAGACGGTATATACCACAAATCATAGAAAATTCTTGTTCATGCAACTATACGTGTAAATACTATGCCTTTTCATAATAATATGGTTAATTGTTATAATATATGTAACTAATGATGCAAAAACTAACTATATACTTTTAATTCTTTGTTAAAATGCGTTTAATAAGATGTCTTAATAAAAGTCATGCGTGCTCTTTAGAGAGTTGTTACGCCCACAATAGTAAAACTTTAAATGATTTCAAATATTAAAACAACATCCTGTGAGATTTTATACAAATATCTACTAAACTATATGTTTGGCCGCAACCTCTAAGTATTAATTCCTTTGCTTATTTTTTTTACATTACTTCATCGTTACCACGTGGGATATGGTGTCGGGCTGCAGCTTGTAGGGATGCAGCATTAGGTTCTTCAATATAATTGCGTTACTCATGTTCTTTAAATATTTTGTGTTGAAAAACTGTATATATTTCTAAGTAAAAAAAACTGTTAAAATTGAAAAGCTCCATGATCCTATTAGTTATTTTTCCATGAAATATGGTTATATGACTACAGATATTAATATTATTAAATTATTAAGACTTACCTGCGCACTTGCAAATATAAATAAACATATTCGGAATGTTGGATTAAAATCAAACCAGAACAAAGGCAGTAATAATTTTCGATAACGAAACACTTGAAGATTTATAATAATCACAAAATTTCTTCATAAACAAAATGAATATAGATATTTATTGGAAAACAAACAATATGTTCATATCTTAGGATTTAGTCTTGTAAAGAAAACATGTTTATAATTGAAGAACATGGTAGTGAGTCAATGGGACAGGCGGGTCGCGGTCGGGACGGTTCTCGGAACTCTTTTGTTGCTGCATATCATTCTCGTCGTCCAAAACAGATTTTTTGATTAATGCTAACCGAAAATAGTCGTCCGGATTGTTTTATCCTTAAATATAATCGTGTTTTACTATGTTATAACAAAAAAATACTGGTTAAGTGGGAGTCGCACTCACCCACCGAGAGTTCCGTATCAATTTCAGGATTGAAAACTAAAAGTTGGTAAAATTAATTACAATTAAAAATATTTTATTTTATATTATATATTGCACTTAGAAAAACAGTGCAATAAAAGAATACAAGGAAATTTAAAACTTTCATATTTTGATGTAAATGTAAAAATGTTTATCAACATTGTAATTTAATACCCATCTGAAAATAAAAAGCACATACAGGACCGGACCGGCGATGTGAAAGGCTGTTGATGTGACGCGTCCGCGATGTGCAGCTCGGTCCTGCAGGTCGACAGCGGCAGGTAACAACACAACGACACGCGCCATATTTAGAATATAAACTTATTTACACCTTACGACAATTTGTGTAAATAAATTAATAATATTCTTTATTAAATTGCATTTGAATTACTTACTTTCCCAATAAATCGAAAATCTGTTGAAATTTTTCTCGATTTCTAATCCATGTCGAATGCGTCCAGCTTATAATAAGCACAATTTAATGAAACTTTTAGATAATATAAAAGAAATATTGCATTTATTACAAAAGCCGTATGTCGTCTACAATAAAAGTCTCCTTCAATATTTCTTTATTTAACTAAACGATCTGAATGCATTCCAAGCAAGATGGAAGACCAGTTTAAAAATGACGAAATGATCGCAGTATAAAAACTAAATATTGCATAATATATTAGACAATCAAATTTATACAATAAACGTTATGTCTGTCTGTCCATACAAGAATATAGTAATATTAGTAATCAATGACATAATAGAACTCTCTTTATTACCTAGTTCATAGAACATAAATCAAAAATATATCATTAATTTAAAACGTGTACTAAGTAATAATATTAATTTACTCTTGTAGAGTGATCGTATAATCCAGTAGGTGACCTTTACGACAGCTTGTCTGCAAACATGACGTCACAAGACAGTAATCAACTTAGCCTAGATTTTAAAATATCAATTAAATCAGCTTTACATTGTATCTCACACAGCAGGATAAGCAAAAGGGAAGTACGTGTTAACACTCACACCCCCCCCCCCCCTTTCAGCTGAATTCAGGGATCGAACCTACAACCAGTCGCCCTTATACTGACAGTTAGTGCCACTGCGTCACTACTGGCCTCAGACAGACCTCTAGCCTAGATTTTACTAATAACAATCTCGAACGTAGCACCGTCTGTGGACCGAGTAGGTAGATACAATAAAAAGTGTAACGCAATTAGCGACCGACCATCACCGGCGTGGGTGTAGCGGTCAGACACAATTCTCAATCAACCAACAATTACCTATATTAAAACAGGCAATACCGTCGAGTGGTACCCAAGGCCTTTACCCTTGTTTGGGAACGTTATATCGCAATATCGAGGCTCCTTTGTTACGTGGACTACCATTTGTTCTCCGTATCAAAATAAATGTAAATAAACAAGATAATTTGATTATTAAGATAGCCAGTTCCTAGCTAGTGATGACGGTGATTGAGGCATGAAAGTGGAGAATTAAATCACTCTATATTCGATGACATCAATGTACTACAAAATCATAAGCTGCAATGACAAAGAGGCAATTATTGTGAAACAAACACATAGTGGGTGTGGAATATATTTATCATTTACTTCTGCCACGTAATAACTTGAAAATTGTTTCGCTATAGTCCTACGTCGATATTATGACAATACTTTAACAATATTATAACAGTCGACGTTTATTAAACACTGTCAACCGGTACAGATATTTACCGTATTTTATTTTATTTTATCGAAAATATATTCATTTATTTATTAGCATGGATATAAAAAAATATGATATGAAAGAAAATTTAAATTATTTCAGTTAATTTACAATGCGTGTAGCATTGAAATTCAATGTTGACGAAATTTAACAAATTGGCTATTAGGCTGTATAAACATATACACATACATATATGCCTCATACATGTTTGGAAGGTAAAATATTACTTTATTTTTATAAAGTTTCATAGACTTGTATTAATATTAAAGAAATTTATTTAAGTTCGCAATTTTTAATGGACACTTAAAATTATATCGAATTAGTTGTCTACAAATGAAAGAGTCAACAATTTCGACAAAGTGACGTTTACTTTCAAAACATCCGAAAAATATAAAATGGCAACCATTTGTCATGAGTTTACTCACCTACTTACAATCACATCGTTTATTTTTTTATTTTAAAATAGCCATTTTGTATTATAAAAACATCTGCTCTACTTTCCTTTGATTTCATTTGTACGAATCTTTTACGTATTTCTTGATTGCAACAACTATATATTCTTTATAAAATATTTATCAACAGAAGAGCTGTATTCAGTAAAACAAAGAGATTTAAAACATAAAATTTGACTAAACCCCACCTACACACCTATTTGCATGTTGAGTGTAGATACTGTTGGAATTAACTCCAAAAAAAACTCGAATCACCATTTAAAGTAATAAGACAATGTAGTTCATTAACTCGGTTAACCTCACCTACGCTGAAGTGACACCTTCATGTTTTTTTTTATGTAAAACAAGAATTAAAACTTTGACGTCTTTATCTAAGATTCCTCACAAGGACATTTTTGTAATAAAATAATAATTCTATCATAAAAATAAACACTGTAAGTATCCAAAGATCAAACAGTTTAAACTATTTGAGTTTAGTAATAGAAGGTAATTTAATAGTAATATAGTTAGTATTCATGTTCTATTACAAACTTATTAAAAATATATAAAATTAAATATATGAAAGTTTTTAGATTTTTTTTTTAATATTATGATATACATATATGACATATGATTGAGGCTATCGTAGCAGCAGTACAACGTTTGAAAAGCTTAAATGCGATGGTGGTGGGTTCAATTCTGACTAAATTATTTTCATAATTGTACAAAAATAAAACTATATGTTTATCCAGTTCTACAATTCCACAGTTTTTTCTGTTTATGGTAATAATGTAAGTTTTTTATAATTCACGAAGTAAATTTTTGGTGACACCTCAAGATCGCTCTCAAGATCTATCTTAGAATTACTCTAAGACAGTTTATAAATACAGGAATGAACTGTATCATCAATAACGTAAATTGTCACCTAATATATTATTAAAACAACAAAAATACCGCGAAATATTTCCGAACAAAGGCAAATAGCGCATTTTAAAATTTTCAACCACAGATGATAAATAAATACAATTGATATAGTAAATGATAGTGTGTGTGTGTGTGTGTGTGTGTGCTAGAGCAAACAATAATATATTCATAAATACAGTGTGTTTCTGAATTTTACATTAACCTGCCGCGTCAAATGAATACGCTCGGAGTTGCAGACAATGAATTATGGACAGCGGCCGCCATTGAATTAAATAAACGATAAACTCGTATTTTATTTAGACCACTTCTGTGGGATGAGTCGAATGGTATATTGTCATGGTTATATTGTTGTGACTGAACGCGACAGGTTGCGGGTTCGATTCCGACTTGACGAAATGAAATATTTATTATTTTCATTTATTTACACTTTGGTGGCCACTCAACACGCAATGCCTCTAGAATTAGTCGAGAAATAGAGAAAGGAGTGTCTTAACACTAGGTTTCCTCTGCCTATCCTGCTGTGTGCGAGATGGTAAAAAACGTGACGGTAAAAAACAAATATATACAAATATATAATATAAAATATAATATACCTATACAGTCTGTCTGTCATTCGCAGAGGGTTAAATAGCCAAGTTAAATGTCAATGATATAACCACCATTCTTGTGTTCAGGTGCAAATTATTATAATATTATACGGCTCTATTATTTCTTAGTGTAGATATAGTGTTGACCAACGTCTGAGGCTCTGGGGCACAAATGTCAGTCACATCACAGTCACACCTGACGCAATGTTGTGAGTAACTTAAATGTCATTAGATTTGCCTATTTACCTGTCATAATAACAGTCACCAGCCGGCGCCAATTGATGTTTGTATTGCAATAACTAATAGAGAAAGATGGATTTACAATTTGAATGAACGTTGTGGTACAGTGGGTTTGCTGGGTTGAACTATTTTCATGAGGTGTTTGATTCCAATTCGAGGAAATGGCTTATATAATATTTATTTTTGCTCTGGTTTTGAAGCTGAAGCGTGGTTTCGAATCCACTCATCAAGCTATGCCTCCAGAATTCGCAATTCTAATGCAGGACTGTGAAAAACAAAAATTATTTCCATGTTCCTACTCAGGCAAGACAAATTGTAGCGTTAAGTTCTACGTAATGTCTCGAATTCAGGTGGAAACTGGAAATGGGTGTATCTAAACACTAAATTCTTAATAGATGGCTTACTGTGTAATGGATAAAGCGTTAAATCGAATAACATAAACAGTTTAAATGGAAAAAATCACTGAAGACGTTTAACCATGATTATTATTAAATTATTACTTTATACGATTACACCTTAATAAAAATAAAAGGTCACTATGAAATGTTCAGACAAGGCTAGGCAACATATTTTATTTTATATTTTACACAAATATTATTATCATAAAATACAAAATTTTATATCTTTGTTTATTTATTTTTGTAACAATGAAAAACAATAAAAAATTATAACAATATTATTATCGCGAAATTATCA
The DNA here is from genome assembly GCA_000313835.2 of Heliconius melpomene melpomene. Lineage (NCBI taxonomy): Eukaryota > Metazoa > Arthropoda > Insecta > Lepidoptera > Nymphalidae > Heliconius > Heliconius melpomene. The sequence goes on from HE670018.1 coordinate 200,061, forward strand.
CCTCCTTCCGCAATGCGTTTTAGTACAATAAAAAATTCACAAGTAATCTAAAGAAGTTTCATAGTAAATAGGTAATGAGCTGGGAACTTAGATCGGCCATTGTCCGGAGTCAAGTGCCTTCCGCTTAACGAAAACCACTTAGCGGAGACCTCTCCTGAGTTGCACCTTCTAGTTAAAATATATTAAGTTAACTCCAGTAATCGTATTATAGTGGAGCTAGTTATGCTGGTTCACTGCTCGTGTAGAGTAAAGTATAGGAAAGTATTGAAAGCTAGAGTGCTGCGATTGAAAAATAGAAACTGTATGAACTGAGATATTTTTAAAAATGTAATATGACTAATATTATAGAATTTTATTTATTTATATAGAGGCCAGACGTGGTTCAGAGGCACATGTGTGATAAAAAACGGTTGTGGGTTCGATCCCCACTCGAGGAAAATAAAATATTTATATTTTCATTTCTTTGTTCTGGTGTCCAGGATAACCACGGTGTTGAGTTTCGCCAATTAACATGCAATATCTCCAGAATTTCTCCAGAATTTCGTCGGAAATTGGAGAACGAAGTGTTTAAGACTAGGTTCCCTTTGTCTACCGTATTGTGTGCGGGATACAACGCTGCTCATATTTATATATACATATAATTGAAAATATTGTATTTTACTAGTGAATAATGATTCATTTTCATTTTAATAATAATTGAAAAACAAATAAGCAAGTGGAAAAGCTAGTATACCATGAAGAGATATCGCAACTTAGCGCTACCTTGACACGTACGGTTCAGATGCAAATTGCAGAAACGAGTAATGGTGGATGCTACCATTCGATTACTTTAAAGCGTATAATAAGAAATTGATAATATTACTATAAACAATGTAATAGAGGAACACTGCTACTGTTAGAATTAGGGCAATCGATACATTGGAATCTACTCTAGGTAAGTACCAACAGAAGCTGACATTATCCTGGAAGTGGATAAAAGACGTTAGAAACGACGTTAGCAAACTATTTTATTTCTATTTCTTTAAATATTTTACTAAGCAATATGTTATACTTGAATTTTAAGAAATCTTAGGCTTCCTGGTTAGATTATTCTCTAGAAAGAAAGAAAGATAGTACAAAATTTGAAAATGATTAATTTCCGCTTTTCCCATGACCCTTACAGCAAACTTGTTTACCTTTTAACAATAGGAAAAATCAGATAGGAAAATAAGCTAAGGTCAATTGTGGCTCAGGGTTACAAGTGTGTAACTGTAAACGCGACAGGTTGTGCGTTCGATTCCTGCTCGATGAAATGGATTTAATATTTTCATTACTTCGCTCTGGTGTCGAGGAAAAACATGTTGTTGAGTCCCCTTAACACACAATGCCTTTAGAAAACAATTAAATGTAGTGAAGGGAGTGTCGTGACACTCTCTGTGCCCTGCTACATGCGGGATAGAGCGTGAAACTAAAAGAAAATCAAAAACATTTAGAAAAGTCATAAACTTAGCGCAACACCGTACGCTCTACTATTGCTATGTAGAAATTGTCTAACACACATTTGTTTTCGCTTGCCACGATCATACAAATAAAGGCACAATAGCGGAGAACCATAAATAGGAAATAGTCGCTCCAGTGGCTCGAATAATTCACTAAGAATCTCAGTTTCACGTGAAAATCGTTGCTCTATATGCAAATTGACCCCACTGAAGTAATAAACACAATTTTCATCAAACACAAGCATTAAATAAATTATACGTTGCTTTTTATAATGATATGATAATGAGCAGTTTTCTCTCATTACTGTTTACTAGTTATGTAATATTTTAATGATTACATATTTCGTGTAACTTCATTTAAGTAGTACTTTTGTAGGGCAAAATACAATTCCATCAGGCATTTGCTGCTTTAAAATTAAAATTTAATTTGTTTTTGTTGAGACGACTCATGTGCCATGGCCCAAGTGTGTTACTGTAAATGTGACATATGGCGTAACACAACGCCGGGCCTTGGAGCCAGAGCGAAAAAATGAAAATATTAATAAGCAACAATTCATTCACCAGCACCATTCACCATCCACCATTGCATCACAGTCACCTATGGACTCCTGCGCCAAGACGGCTTCCACAATGATTTGAATTGTCTTACACTTTACAAGTTACAAATTATTGGACTAAGTCAGCTAATTTTTGTATAGTTTTTGTTATATAATATAATATAATGTTTTGACAAACAAATATAGTCACAAAACAAAACAAAGACTAGATACGTTTCATTAATTACACAAAATGTAATTAGCAAAGCCATGTTATAGTTATTTAGTTACAAACAAAGGAACTTGATAAAATTTAAGCGATCATAAGTGAGCCGTCAAATCAGTGTGAATGATAGGACGGTGCACTTCACAGGTGAACGCCGCCACGAAATATGCTATACCTAGATTATTTATATTATTTTTTTTAGTTTCCAAAGCAAAAACCTAGTGCAAAAACCCTCCGTTCCCCATTTTTTCGCCAAGTTCTGGAGGCATTGCTTGTTGAGGGCCCCGCTTTGTCTCGACACCTACAGGAAGGACAATAAAAGAAATTTTAAATATTTCATTCCTCGAGTGGAAATCAAACCCATAGCCTGTCGCGTTCATAGTCACACTTGCACCACTGCGCCATGATTGGCCTCAAACAAATGGTACTAGACCATATTAAAATAGTAGGTAACTCTTAATTAAACTTTTAACATACATGCTAAAACAACAAAAACAAGACATTCTAAATATAAATTTTTAAACAACAATAGTATAAATAGTTCCACAACCACTCAGCCACATTTAAATAATCAGTAGTTCTTATCACCGCACTGTAGGTACCTACCTACGAGTGTATGTTAACCGCTACGCAATCACGCATTTCGAGATAAAACGTAATCAATGGAAAAACACTTTTTCCCTGTAGATTTCTAATAACAAAACACTTTTTTATTGTGACGATAAAAATCGATATATTATTATGTAACATATTATATGTGTTATATTATTAAACGTGTACATTTGATGCCAGTCGTGGCGCCAGGCACCAAGCATGTGACTGTAAATACGATAGATAGGTTGTGGGTTCGATTCCCATTGGAGGAAGTGAAATATTTAATTTTTATTTCTTCACTCGCTGGTGTCGAAGCCAAGTATGGCGTTAAGTTCCCCCACTTAGCACGCAATGTTACCATAATTCGGCAGAAAATGGCCAGCGGAGTGTTTTAACACTATGTTCCCTCTACCTACCCCATACAAAAAAGGAGGGTACATGTATTTTAACACTAAAATAATTTGAAAAAAACAATCTTGATAGATAATTTACCTTAACGTATCTATCTATGTATAGAATTAAATAAATAACGTTAATTTCCTTTGTTGTTGACTCAGTGTAAATGACAATGTGATAATAATAATATTATTATAGGTGAAGAGAATCACGTTTGTTGTTAGTGTAAGGTAACGCAGGACAAAAGTTTGAATCTCGATATTTCCTATTCTAAATACGTTTAACAAATAACCTATTTAACTGAGTATAGCTATTTATTAATTAAATCAATTTCATTAATTAAATCAATTAATCCTAATTAAGATCATAAGCTACATTCATGCACAAATAAAGTGGTAGGTAACTTCGGACATAATGTTGTGTAACAGTAACAACCAGTTTTGTTAGCGTTTTCATGAAAAAATATATTATTTTTTATTAGCTATTAATTAATATTTCAAAAATTAAAAATAAAATTTCATTTATAATTTTTCTTTTTGTACTTTTGTTCGTATTAAAAAAAAAACTTAAAACGTAGTTTCATCAGGATTGATCCACTCAATGACAAGCTCACATTAAAATGGCTACTTATATATTTATACAGAATTTATAAAATTATCATTTACTTACATTACATTTAGCACTTAAATGCAAAAAAATAGGGAAATAATAAAAATTATATTCTTACCTTGGAAAAATATTGCGTAGAAGATATAATATTGTAATATGATATTTCAACATTATGATTAATAGGTTACTTACTTTTTATTCTGGTTTACTCGTGTAACATATTTTATTTTAAATTATAAAAAGAAAAATGATATTATTTTTGTATATAATTTTAATTAAACCTAATAATAAATATAAGTTAGGCCGTTACGGCGCAGTGGTTAAACGTGCGACGGTTGCGGATTCCAATCCCACTCGAGGGTATGAAATATTTTATATTTTCATTTCCTCGTTCTGGTAACGAGGCGAAGCGCGGCGTTAAGTTCCGCCACTCCACACGCAATGCCTAGAGAATTCGGCAGAAAGTGAGGAACAAAAGAGTCACAATGGGAAAGTAAGTGTCTTGACACTAGGTTCTCTGGTTCCCTTTGCCTAACCTGCTATTTGCGGGATACAGCGTGAAGCTATAAAAATACATGTATAAATAATTAAATAAATAAAAATGTTTATCTATTCGTATACAAAGGCTAACTCTCAAAACGTGATGGCCGGTTAAAATGAGATCGCTACTCGGAAATCTCGAATAGAGCACCTTTTTCGTTGTGTGATCCAGGAAGGGAAAGGTCTTTGGCTCCCACCGGAATGCGCGGTGCGTGGGCGCAGCTCCCATGAACCCGACTTTCCATTGATTTAACTAGCGCTATCTTATCTTGCCCAATAACCGTATTATCTGTTGTTTAAACATTACTTCAGTCTTATTAGTTACACTTTAGCTTACAAAATACTTTGTTTTAACAATTATGTTAGAAATATATAATAATACATTAAATTTGTTTGTATGTTTATTATTTAGAAACTAAGAATAGACCTATCAATGAATATATTTTTTCTTTTTAGTATAAAAGAGTTAAATAATTTTATTATTTATTTGAATAGAGCTAAGTCATGGCGCAAGAGGCCAGTCGTAGCGTAGAGGCACAAGTGTGTGACTGTAAGCACGATAGGTTGAGAGAACTAGGAGTTCTTTTCTGGTGTCAAGGCAAAACGCGGCGTTTAGTTCCTCCACTCAACACGTAATGCCTCAGGAAATTGAGAAGCAGACTGCCTTAACACCAGGCACCTTCTGCCTGCTTATGTGGGATGTAGCATGAAGCTGGAAAAAGTTGACTAATCATCGATAAAATCATCAATTTAGGTATCAAAAGTTACGGAATTCTATTCACAATCCATTAATAGCACACACCTATCGCGTTCTATAGATATATCTTTGTAATAAAATGTATTTAAAACACTCACGTTTTAATTGGTATAAAAATACACGTACACGTGTAAAAGCTAATAAAATATATTGTCAATAATAATATTGTTACGTCGATAAGGCCAGCTGCTTTAGGCTTCGTTACTTGTACAGCCTAAGAGATGGCGTTGAGTGTATTTGATATAAAATTTGCGTAGAAAGTTCAGATTTTTTTAAGGTTCATGTTGCAGGGTAGTCAAAACCCGGGAACCTAGTACTAAGACATTCCGTTCCCATTAAGACACTTCTTTTTCCCAATTTCCGCTGAATTCTGGAGGCATTGCGTGTTGAGTGGCGCAACTTAACGCCGCGCTTTGCTTCGTTACCAGAGCGAGAAAATAAAACCCTATAATAATGGAAAATGTATATTATCTTCAAAATAAATTAACTTCAATAATTTTAATATTATTTTCATATTCAACTAATTACTTTTATAATTCCCACAACGTGCCTGTATGCTTTCTTAACTGAGACATCGATTTGATTGTCGATAAAAGTTCAACCGTAACGAGTGGACCAAATTAAAACGCTGTTAATATAATTTGCACCTGTTTATTACTCCTTTATGTTGAGAGTAAGTAATAATCAAAAAATGTGTTGCGTGCTCGAACATAATGCTTCATTTCAACAGCGATTTAAAAACAATTATATCTTTATGTCTTTATTTGCAGACAAGAATCGAGATATTCATCTAAATGATTATCATTGACATAAGAATTATCATTTGTTTTATGTAATTACTACGATTTCTACTTTAAAAAGCTTAAGCTTGAGGTCAGTTGTCGCGTAGAGGCATAAGCTGACTGTAAACGTGAGAGGTTGTGCGTTCGATTCCCATTCGAGGAAATCCAATATTTAATATTTTAATTTTTTTTGCTCCGGTGATTCCATGTAGAAAAGTACAATTTGATACAAATCGATTTAGTAGATCCTCATACTTTTCCCAGATATCGTTTGATATAACTGATAAGCTCTATCAGTAACTCTTAAAGATTCAAAGATCCCGCTCAGTATCAAACATTTTGAGCAAAATGAGAGTACCCTTTGTGATATTATTTTTATTGGGTAAGTACAAATTTTAAATTTCAATTTTTTCTGTATTTTTTCATGATTTTCATTCAGTTTCTGTTCTTCCATGGAAAGGGCAATTTTTTTACAGATGCCCCTGCATTCTGTCTCTCAATGTAGACCTACAGAGAACGAACGAAGTGTTGAGGAAGTGGTTTGTAAACTATCCAAATGTAACTTAAGATAAGCTTAATAACTTTTTATGTAAAATTTTTTGAACTTAACACTAAATAGTTAAACTAAGCTTAAAACTGAATGAACATTTTTTATACTTATTTTTGTTTGAAAAATTGCTAAATCACTAAAATACATAATATACTTCATAGTTACTTTATATTTTATTATTTATTTAATTTATACAGTTATATAGTTAAAGCATAGAAAATAGTATGAAAATAAATTAGGTAGAAGACAAATAAAATGATTACTTACTTATACTTAAATATTTCCTTTTTTCAGCTTTAAGATGTTCATCTTTACCTATAGAAGATATAGCAAAGCAATCGAATAGAATTGTCAATGGATTTGCAGTCGACATATCTCAAGTTCCATACCACGCAGCAATTAGGCGAAAAACAAACTCAGGATGGGTTTATACGTGTGGAGCATCGGTCATTACAGCCAGAGCCCTACTGACAGCAGCGCACTGCGTTAAAATGTAAGATTAAGTTTAAATTGTATATATTTACTTAATTTTGCTTGTTTATTACCTTTACTAAGCTTCATGGTGTTTCCCGCAGATAGGCAGATATGGGCAGGGTAGACAGAGGAAGCAGAGTTAAGAGTAAGACAGTTCGCTTCCCAGTTTTCGCCGAATTTTGGAGGCATTGCGGAAATCAACACCGCGATTTGCCTTGACACCGGAGCGCAGAAATAAAAATATTAAATATTCATTTTCTCAAGTGAGAATCGAACCCACAGCCTGTCGCTTTTACAGTCATATTTTGTGTCCCTGCACCACGAGTGGCCTGGAATTTATTTTAAAGTTCGCCTAAGTTGAGATCATCACATTACCAGATCCTGTCACCAACACTACATATTGTGCAAGCATCGACATATGACATTTGAGAGCTTGTTTCTCACCTTAGCATAATGGGTGCTGTAGATACATAATATTAAAATTGGTTAGCAAATTACCGAACGTATGTACGTAGTAGGTACATTTATTTGTAAAGACCATACGTGAAGATCATCGTCAACATTAACATGACCTTGTATACCTAAAAACCAACTTATTACATTTATTTCTACAAAAAACAACATTTAGTTTCTTAAGGACACGATTTTTCATATAAACATCTTCTTAATATATTATCCAATTATTACAAATAAATATATTAGTCAGCTTTACGCTGTATCCTGCATTTAGCAGGGAAGGCAGATTCCTCTACTTAGTGTTAGACACTCCGCTCTTCACTTTCCACCGATTTCTAGAGGCATTGCGTGGTGAGTGGCGAAACTCAACGCCGCGCCTCTGACTCGACGCCAGAGCGATTAAATTTAATTAGATACTTCATTATCTCAAGTAGGAATCCAACCCAGACTCCGTCCATTTCCTCTTCCACCATTCCATCTTCCGCGCGACTTGACTGGCTTATATAAATAACTAAATATTAATAAATATTTATATAATGTATAAGTCATAAATATCTTCTTTGTTCTAGGTCTGATTCAAGTCCATCATCATTTAGAGTGGTAGTTGGCACCTCTTACCGATCGACCGGAGGCGATACTTATGATCTATCTAAACTTTACATCCATGAAAGTTACTCTTCTGTCACGCTGGTTCATGATATAGCAATGTTAGTAACTAATAAGCAAATGAGTTTAGGAAAAAATATATATCCAATAAGTTTTGCCGAGCCTTCTATTAGTATTCCAGTTGGTAGAACAGCGCTGGTTTCTGGATTTGGGATGACATCCGTAAGTATTTGTGTATATCCGTAACCATAATTAAGTAATCTAAATGTTGTTCTCATAAGTTAATTTTACGCAGTTTATTTTAAGTTAAAAAATTTTTCAGTATGAAGGTGCCATATCATCAATGCTCTTAGCCGCAAATGTAGAAGTTGTATCTCAAACAGCATGCACTAACGCTTACCGAAGGATCGCCACGATATCTTCAGGAATGCTATGTGCTTTTGCCAATAGTCCTCCTCGAGATGCTTGTCAGGGTGACTCTGGAGGACCTCTAGTAATGGATAATATCTTAATAGGTGTCGTTTCTTGGGGAGAAGGCTGTGCTAATGTTACATATCCTGGAGTTTACACAAGAGTCTCTGAATATTATACTTGGATAGTTGGCAAGTTAGTGCTGGTATAAATCAATATGAACCAACATTCACAAAAAAGATAAAACGTGTTAGTGTGCTGTAAGCATTGGTCTGTATCTCAGATATGCTATATGCTTTATCTCTACCCAAAATTTCGTCATCATGAAGTGAGTCAGCGTTGCCAAATTTAATCTGATAAAAATGTCGAAATAAATGTAAAGAAAAATGTAGTTACAATATTATTTCTAAAATTACCAAACCTTTACGCAATGTAATACAAGTATTTTTACGAAGTGAAATGAATATTCAAGTTTAATTCAAGATGACCTTTTCAATAATAATACTAGAAATAAGATTTATATAATTACCAAAAACATATTCTTAAAATGATTCACAAATAACAGAGATTATAAGACCAGACTTTTATAATATTTGAGGCCAATCGTGGCGCAGGAACACAAAGCGTGATTGTAAAACCGACTCGTTGTGGGTTCGATCCCGTTCGAGATGAAATATTTATTTACGTTTATATTTCCATATCTTCGCTCTGGTGTCGAGGCAAAGCGCGGCGTTGAGTTCCGGCACTCAACACGCAATGCTTCCAAAATTCGGCGAAAAGTGGGAAGCGAAGTGTCTTAACTATTTCTCCCGGCCAACAATAGGGAACAGAGTGTCTTAACACTATGTCCCCTCTGCTTAACCTGCTGTGTGCGGAACACAGCGTGAAGCTGATTTTATTAAATTTGAATAATAATAAAGATAATCTAAAAATATACATTAGAATTATTATTTCAAAATATTTTAAATAATAGTGATATAATCCCTAAAAGTGAAAACTAAAAAAAAATAATGAAAACATTAAAAATCCATCCAAAACTATCCAAATATGATTATTCTAAACTTTTAATATATATTTGTAACAGAATATCTCTTTCTAGTGTAAATTATCGTCAGTCAATTCTTTTAATCCCTCCTGTCACCAAGCACTGGCACCTTGATTGATGGCCTCATTTGAATCTGAAGAAGATTTAGTTATGATTATCGAAGCTATATCGCTGTGAACGATGTTTTAACAATGTATTAAGATAAATGTAAATATTGCAATATAATTACAGCTAGTATGTATATAGCAAAGAACTCCTAGCAGTACCTAGTTGCGGGTTCAGCATTAGCTAAAGTCGAAATAAATGTTTATAATAATTGAGGCCATCGTGGCCCGGTGGCACAAGTATTTGAGTTTAAGCGCGACAGTGTGTGTTCGATTCCCATCTGGGGGATTAAATTTTTCTGGTAACGAGGTAAATTGCAGTTGCAATTGAAATCTACCACTCAACACGTAGAACCTTGAAAACTCGACAGAAAATAGAGAAGTTAAATGTGAAAATGCAATTTTTATTTTTCAACGTTTGTATAAAAATAAAAAAAAATGGAAATCTTATTATTATATAAATATAAAAAAAAACAATATTAATAATATAAGTATAAGCATTGTTAGTATTGTTACGTTACCAAGACGCAAATTAGTACACGTTCTTTGATAAGCTGTTCTTTAACCGCCCGATATTGTAGCGCATACTAATTCGTTTATAGTTAACAGCTTAGCTGATAAGATAAACAACAAAATAATTAGCACCGACGACGTTTAAATTTTTAATAGTCCCAAATACTACCTTGAAAGTGGCAATATATCTGAAGTCATTGAACCTTCCATTTAATTTAAAATTTTCACTCGTATTTGACATTCTTTTACCTTTTTATTTTCAGCCATCAGTCAAAATTACTAATAGGATATGAGATATTGTAATAACTTTGATATTTATGATCTAAAATTATTTATTGTATAGATATTGCATATTGATTTCAATGGTATCGCTGATATCGTATTCTTGAAATGATCGGTAATGAGTTGGTACGGTCTCAATTGTTGTTAAATCCCATTAATTTACCTTTATTTCAGTAGTAAACTCTAGTAGGAGTGGTCGTGGTTGTGAGATGTCTATTAAATTTGAAAGCGATTATTAGATTAGCGTCACACTGTATCCCGCAAACAGCAGGTAAAATATTCCGTTCTCCATTTTCCGCCGATTTCTAGACGCATTGCGTGTTGAGTAGCGGCACTCGGAAATTAAAATATTAAATATTTCATTTCGTCGAGTGGGAGTCGAACCTACAGTCACATACAGCCACAATTGGTGCCCCTGCGTGGACTGGTCTCAATGTTTATTTATATCGTTATATAAATTTAAAAAATAAATTAAAAAAAGAAAATAATTGAATTATATGTAGAGTGCTATGTAGTGTCTCAATAATTATTATGTCTTTCATATTTTAGAAACTTGCAATATATTCGTGACTAATCGTCTATGCCCGCTTTAAACAATATTGGGGCGGGTGCGACCGTACTGGTCTAGTATGTTGCAAAATAAATTCTTAACGCATACAACTTACTATAAATACTATTGTCTTATGAAATTTGATATATTATTACATGGAGTATTTAAAAATAGCGATCTTTATATACTTTAAGTAGCCTGTAGTGTCCCATTGTTGGGCAAAGATCTCTCTCAATATCTTCCACCCTTGCCTATTTAGTACTATTGTACCCAAGTCAGGCCTGTAATGGTCCACGACGTCTCGCCATCTCCGTTGTTTTATATACTTGCGAATATAAATATAAACATAGTTTTAATAACAGACTAGAGTTAAGATTAACTTAATATTTGATCTATTCAATCATAAATTAAGGTTACCCATTAATTAGTAAGTCAACGCGGCAACGCGTCGCCAATATTCAATTCGATTAGGCCGTTGAGCGCCTAAACCCACCAATAAGTATGTGTAATGCTATAGTCCCTCGGCCTATTACCTGGCAATTTCACAGAACAATCTACGTCGGATCGCGCCGACAGCACACAGTGATGTGTCACGCCGGCCTCAGGCCTGGGGCCTGGGCTCTGTGACCGAGAGGGACGGCACGGCACTCAGTCCCGCGATTTGTTTACACAGTGTTGCTTTCCCTTTCGCGTGCGCGTGTGTGCGTGACATCTGGCGGCGCGCGTGTAGGCGTGCCACCCCGGTCCCGCGCTCGGGGTGGCGCCGCGCCTGTGTGCGTGACAGTCGAATAAATCTAATCTAATGCACACAAACATATTGGCGGGACGGCGTGTCATTTTTACGCTTGTGTTGTCGCTACTTGGGGTTCTTTATGCGGTGCGATGATATTATTATTCTGACGATTACGGCATCCTTTATGCGTACAATCAAATAATTAATAAGGGATGGGGGGTATTGTTGCGCGGCAGTTAGTGATCGGTATCGGACCACTTACCTCGTTCACGCTTTAGAAAGGTTACCATCAAGTTTATTATAACGTGTTTATTGTAATTGCGGAGCATTGTTTAAACTACTGCTTTAGCTAAGTCCTCGTCTACATGTGTTGGGCTGTCAAACAATTGGGTTGTTTTAAATAAATCATAAATGTAAAAGTTATTTATCATTGTTTTACGTATGTATGTTTTAATATTTATTTTAATAAATAAAGTAATTAAATAATAAAAAAGGAGAATTAAATAAAACGTAATATAACCATTGCCAGGCCAAATCGTCTATGAACGAAATCATTGAGCTCGTGATGACGTCAACGATTGATAAGCTAAAGGACAAGTCATCCTCATTATCTAAACTCAGTAATTTTATATACACATTTGTATTAAAAGTGATATTTACGAAATTCATACGTTTATAATAATGTTTCATACTTTATTTCTTTTAAAGTTAACTGTATTTTAAGCGTCATTTTTTTGTGAGCGTATTCCATGGAACAGTTGACAAGTCGTTCAACCCTCGTAAAGTTTAACAATTATGCGGCCGGCTCATTTCGATGTGACCCTCTCCACCCATTGTAGACACCAATACACTACAACCAGCTTACATGGACCCCTCAATTCTTATAGAAAAATACTCCTTTATCGCTTTTAATATAGCGGAGAACGGCAAGAAGGATCAAGGTATAATGGAAAGTTATACACAAATATTATTATCCAGCCCGTTCACAAATATCAATAACGTATTACAGGCCTCCGGACAGATTTAAAAGTTAATAACGAATGTTAGAATTATGACTTAATACGTTAAAAGTAAGCTTATTAGGATGACATTTTCACATCTGAAATTTAACTTTTGAAGTTCACTCTTTTGTCTAGGCTTAGGGTTTTTTTCAACTTCACGCTGTATCCTGTTCATAGTAGAGACAAAGGGAACCTGGGAACCAAGTAATAAGACATTTTGTTCTCGTTAAGGTAATTCCGTTTCCCACTTTACGCCGAATTCTAGTGACAGTGTTGAGTGGCGAAGTATTTTCGATGTTGAGTACAAGTACCTAGAAGTAGTATACATACGAGTTTTGCTTGATATTATAAATTGAATTAATTGAACTTTCAAAGCTCACATACAATAAAAAAAAACATATTAATGCTTTATATTATTTATATTATAATTCATATACAATATTTATTCGTATCAAAAGAATTAAAGTGATTAATACATATAGATACTATAGGGAGAACGTATCGAGGTTCCTCCGCAAGTCTTACTTACACCGAAGTAAATACAGATCTAACTAAAGAGACAATATCTCCGGCGCTAAAAGGCCAGCCCGAGCGGATCGGCGGAGGGGGCGCCACCCTCCTTGCGAAATTACTACATTTGAAGGGAACAACTTTTTATGAGAAATAAGCCGCCGCTATGAATCTGGAATTATAAGCGAATCGAGTGGTGTGAGTACATTGCGGACTGTATTGATTTAACGAGAACAAATAATGGAATCTGCTGCATCCAGTGCGTTCCTATTATTGAGTAATAGTTTGCTAACAATCGCGTTTGAAAACTTTTTCAAATGAATGCGAAATATCATTTTAAGCTTTATTCTGTTTGAGAGCGAATAAGCTTTCTGTTCTGATATGTTTTTTTTTGTTATATCACATAATTTTTTTTTTTAAATTACCGCTTTACTAAAATTGACTTAAATAAATCTTCTTAATACGATATTATATACTACACAAAACACTTTATTTAATAAACTAATATTTTTTATATGTTTAAAAGATATTACAACATATATTTATAGCTTCTAATGAATTCCTTTTAAAATAACACGAATTTTATCCACCTTAATTAGATATGATAGTTCACATAATAAAATGAACAGGTGAAACGAGTGATTCAATAGTAACCGAATCCCAACGGAACGTTACATAATACGAGTACAAGCGTGAGATATTCCTTAGTGGGCGTCGGGAACGGAATGCCGGAGGAAAGCCGACGGCCTTGACACCACAATATTTGGTGCGGTGAGCTGAACAACCCCGTACAAACAGACTTCCTCGACTTCGCTTCGACTACGAGTAGCATCACATATATGTACGTATTTAAACCTGTTCTGCTCTGTCCGTGGACTATGATAGTAGGGTAATGTGTGTTTTGAGCTTTCACGCCTCGTGCGCGAGCCTGATATCTATCTAAGGTAATTAAGATCTTAGAGTGTCGTTTTAATAAGCGCTGTTTAAAAAAAAATGCCGAAAAATCGTGAAAAAGTATGGTTGAAAATATTGTTTTTAAAAGCGCAGACATTTGCTTGTGAAGCGAAAAAAAGAGAAAGCAAGCGGCCGATTAAAAATGACCCAAGTGAATGTATTCGTGCGGACAATATTTTAAAACAAAATGTCACACGCTTTCTACGGGTGCCTGCGCCCCCTCGTCTGAGTGGGCGCTGGGAGGGCGGGTGGAGGTCCCCTCGGCCGGGGGGTGTCATTGTGGACTGTGGTGTCGTAACTCCGCGAACTTTTTAATTTACAATTAGGTAGCTTCCCATTTCTCTGCCCTATTTATACTTCGTTTTACCGGTGGCCACGAGCGAAGCCTGCGAAATTTTGCTTATCGTGATATTAATCGCAATCAAAACATAAGAAGCGCCGGCCACTTTTTATTATTCAAATTGAAAATTATCCTTTTTTCGTTAGACTGAATTTTTATTTGTAGTAGGAGTATATAAAAAACATTAAGCATATTTATTTAATTATAGGCAGTCGTGGCGCAGCGGCACAAGGATGTTACAATAACGCGACGGTTGTGAGATCGATTCCCACTCGAGGAAGTGAAATATTTATTTACGTTTATATTTCCATTTCTTCGCTCTAGCGTCGAGGCAAAGCGCGGCGTTGGGTTCTGCCACTCAACACGCAATGCCTCCAAAATCCGACAAAAAGTGGGGAACGGAGTGTCTTAACAGTAGGTTCCCTCTGGCTACCCTGCTCCGTGCGGAATAAAGCGTGAAGCTAAAAAAAATACTTTGTTGTTTTTGTCGTTGTGTTAAACGACAATAATGACCTCCCACTTCCCCGCAGTCGGAGTAGTCGCTTCGCAAACAACAAATAAATCAAACCGGTTCACGCTTAGCGGGTGACAGCGCTGTCTGCTTATTGTTACAACAAGTCGGCTAATTAACTTGTTTTATAACAATTCACTGAGTTTTTACACAAAAGTATAGCATCGCCATAAATTACACCCAAATGTGTTAAAGTGTTTAAGTAAATAATATCATTATCGTCCTATTTTTAATAACAAAAGATGTTTGGAACATCTTATATTTCAAAGTACTAAAGATTTCCCATACTCACACGTTGAGCTCAACACACAATGCCACCGGAATTCGGCGGGAAATGGGCAACAGAGTGTTCTAACACTCGACTAACTCTGTCTACTCTGCTACATGCGGGATACAGCGTGAAGCTGATTAATAAAATAAATAAATAACTTTTAAAGGCCAATTAACTATTTTCTTTGTATAAAGTCCACAATTCACAAGTCCCAGACTGACCTATTCGACAGTACATAACTGTAGTTCATTGTACGTTTTTATACCAGCACTATGTTGAATCGATGCAAACGCGCCGCTGCATAGATATTTCCATGGAACAGAAACACAGAATGTAAAAATAAATTGTATTGAATATTGGTAAAGCTACATATTTGATGGCAAACAAAAAACTGAATACAATTTTAGTTTTAGCAATTAGAGTGAGTTGTTATTTTTATATTCATTAGAGAATGTAGAGATCAGTCACTCCGTTCCACTATTTTTCGAACATTTAATGACATCTAAGTGTTTTTTTCAAATTTCTCCCATGTAAGAATCGAACCTACTAACCTAACCTACGGTTTTTATTAAATATAGACATCCTCCTAAGGATTTCATTGCAACATGCTTTCTTACACACCCCAAACAACAGAAAAGAGCGATGCTTGAAATAAATATGGAAGGGCAATCACTTCAGGTCTATTTATGAAACTTGGTGCTATTTTCAGAGTTCCGATATACCACAGCCAATGAAGCATTTCCTAAAACCTATTAAGTTGAGTGAATATTTTTGTACTTGTATAGCAATGTTCATATATAATAGAATCATCTTCGTAATTTTGGTGATGTAACTATTATTACATTTTTTTTATATTAATTATTTCATGTATCTTATCACATTTTACATATTTAGCTGACAAAGCAAAGCAAATAAACTGAAAATGGAGTCTGTTCTCCTCTTTCCGCCCATTACAGAAAAGGAGAGAAATTTCGATACTAAATTTTCCCCAAATAATAACAACTCTCACCTCTCATTTCACTCTCAAAATAAATGTAGATATTCAAATCTTTTACACAGGTTAAATAAATTGGTTTCTAACACTTGTATCTATCACGCAATATACAAAAGATGAGTGGAGATAAACAACTAATTAAAATTAACCAACTTACCTTTAATGGAATATCTATATATGTATTTTATTAGAATCCTTTGCTACCGAAACATCTTATCGCTGATAGGTGATCATTGTGCCATCGTAAAATTGTGAGAGCCCTGTCCCGTTAGGTTGTCTTATATGGGAAAGGACAAAAAATATCTACAAAACACACCGCCACCCTCAAATGTCAACAAAAAAACAGTAGCATAAAGAAAGGCCCTCAAATTAAGGAATACCTTTGGAATGCTGCAAACGCACCGCTTTACAGCCATTTGTGCTACTAATAATATTACATATTACATATATAAGCCAAAATATATATATTTTATTGAAATTGGCTGTTATACTGTCATTGATATATTCTAAAATCTAGATATATGAGTGATGATTCTTCATAACAATATTGTGATTTATCGATGTTACTATTAAGGTTTTCTCTTCAGGCTTACGCTATATTTTGCATATAGCAGGGTAGGCAGATGGCATCCAAGAGGACACCTCAGTTCCCCATATTCTTAATTTTTTTTAATTTTAACCTCAACCGTCGAGGTGTTCAAGTGTGCGACTGTACAAGTGACGGTTGCGGGTTCGATTCCCACACGAGGGAATTAATCATTAATAATATTTTCATGTCCTCACCTTGTAACGAGGTTAAGCGTGGAGGTAAATTCCACCACTCAACACAGAATACCTCAAGTTCGGCGAAAATTGGAGAACGGCAGGGTCCTAATCGAGAACGGAGTCTCTTAACACTAAGTTCCCAGGCTTCTCATGAAGGATACAACGGGATGCTAAAACCTATTTATTGAACAAAATGAACTCGATGACATATAGGTTTGCTCTCTAATAGATGTCCATAAAGAGATATTGAAGACGTGTTGGCTGCCGCAGCCCAACAGACCGCTTTGTCTAGTCAGACCAGGTAGGCGCGGAATGAACTAAGAACGTTAAAAAAAAACTTAATACTAAAAATATTGTAAGTACATGGAAAAAGTATGTTATTTATATGTAAGTAGGTACATGGAAAAAATATATTTGAAAGGAAGTATCAAATAAATGTGATATTTACATATTTCAGCATAAACTAAGCTTAAGACGAATACTTGACAGTACTTATTTTATTAATAATACGATTTATTGATTATTTTAATTTTTTTCTTAATTTAATACATATTTATATAGAAGCCTTGAAATGAACAGGCATTCGAAATAAATAAACTTCACCGTGACCGATACATTTCGAGAACATTCATTTATGATTTGGTCGTAAAAAATTTTACCTGATGTTAATAACGGAAAGACCCATTGCCACGTGCGACGCCTGCAGCTTGTGTCGTTATTAGAACATATTTTTTAAATACTTCCCGAGACGCCGATGTCGTATTTAAAACTAGGAAATGTATGAATATTTCTGGTATTTTAAATAAGTATGTAAGTATTTACTCTAGAGTATAAAGTCAAAATAAATAAATAATGATTTTAAGCCTAACGCTGTGTCTATGTTAGCATGTAAAAGGGTAGGTAGATGGGGAGTGTTAAGATACTCCACTCTTTACTTTCCGCCGAATTCTGAAGATATTGCGTATTGAGTGGCAAAACTCAACGTCGCCCTTTTTCCCCCGACACCAGAGATATATGATATTCATGATTGAAAGCTTAAACCTATAGCATTTTTTATTTATAAAGTAGTTGATAAAAAAATACACACTTCATATTTAACACTTTAAATAAACATAACATAATTAACATAACACAATATTACATATATTATGTTAATTACAGTTTACAAGTAAAATTATGTAATCAAGCCGATCAGTAGCTCCCAGCCATCAATCATATCACGTACAAATTAATGATTACACGAACTTGTTTCGGCTGATTTTTTTCTCCATTTTCCAGATAAAGTGATTTAACAAGCAGCGAGTGTTGACGTTAAGTCGGGCAATAGGTGTCATGGTAATTTATTACATTAATACTCTACGCTTAACTGCTTTTTCAAGGTTTCTGTGATATCGATCGTATGTTAAACGATTATTTGACATATTGACAGTATATTGTTTTAATATTATTATGTATTTTTTTATTAAATTGTTTATTTAAACGAGACATTACAGTAGATGTTTTAATTTGTTTTTTTTTTTATTTCTATAATTGAATTGAACCTAAATTCTTTTTGTATCATGAACGTAGATAGATATATAGTAAATGTAGTAAATATTTCTTTTTTCAGCCAAAAAAATTGTGGTACCCAGAGGAGACTAAAACTTTAAATTTTCTATTACATTATACGTCTAAAATTCATAAAAGAGCAAAATGTAATCTCACTAAGTAATTGAAGAGTCTAGTGAACCACAGCAAAGTCTATATTAAATGTAAAGGAAAAATATTGTACCTATATGAGAAGCTAAAATACGTACCTAATTACTATGTAATAAAATGAAGAGTAATTAAGAAAACATTTTTTTTTTGATTTTGAGATTTTTTTTCAGCTTCACGCTGTACCCCGCATATAGCAGGGTAAGCAGTATTAGGTCACTCCGCTCTCCACTTTCCGCTGAATTCTGGAGGCGTTGCGTGTTGAGTGACGGAACCTAACACCGTCCTTTACAGACAGTTTTATTTACAGTTATAATGGTAAGATTTGAACACTGAATCGCTGTATTTATTTAGGTCCTTATTGCATCGAGAAATTCGTATCTTCCATATATAAATTATTTTGTTTTGATATATTAAATGAAAATTGCATATTATTTAGCGTTGTAAGTCTGTAACAATAACATTAAAATAAAAGGAAAAATATCTTGAACCGTAGATAGTCCTGGGCGGTGAAATGAGTTGCCCTTAACGTGCAAGGGTGTGAGACGTTCGGAATTCATGGGTGGTACAAGTAACAGGCGGTCAGATGTTTTATATCAAATTAAATCTTTAGTCGATTCTGATTGAAATCAAAATAGTTCGATAAATGTATTTATAAATATATATATATTTTAAATATGAAACTGCATCCTGCATATAGCACGATAGGCATAGGGAACCTAGGAACCTAATATTAAGACATTCTTTTCCCCAATCTCCGTTAAGTTCTGGAGGCATTGCATATTTGAATGATGGAAACGCCATGTTTTGCCTCTTCACCAGAGCGAAGAAATAATAATAATAATTATTATTATTATTTGTGATTTGTATAAGAAAAGACCTTTTACAGAAAACATAGTAAATTTTTTGGTTTAAGTAGAAAATATAATTTAACTATTTCATTTTATGATTAGAATTTACTTTCGCTTATATTTATACCACCGCTTAAAGGAAGCCCAGTTAGATGGGTCTCTCCCGCTCCGCCATAAATCTTAAGACCCTCGACCGCCACCCGGTTTCACTCCGAACATCTATAAATACTTGTAGGTATCTCAAATAATAAACGAAAGATGCTCGGAGACGAGTGACAAAGTCAGAATTCAGTGTTATTTTATCTAAAGACGACCATGTAAGGAATATTTTTTAAATAATACGATGAATTTATTGATCTTTACATCTTAACACCTAAAATTGCTTATAATTAAAAATCGATAATAATAAAATAAAATTATACATTATATATAAAAATATGTCCAATAAATAAAATCTTTTAAGCCTAGCAGTGTTATTTAAAAGGGTAACAGTGTTTAAAAATCAAATCTCCCCCAGACGCTATAACGCTAGGCGATCCACCCCCGCCTGGCGCCCACACTCCTCGACTCCCACTTTAAAAACCACCGAAAGCTACCAACTTTACTTATTTGTCGCACCAATTTATTAAATAAGTTACTTATATAATAGAACGATATATTAATTGGATTAAATATCAAATATATCAGCTTAAAATGTGCTTATTATTTCATAGAAGTAGCTAATTGAAGAGAAGCAAATTTTTTTCAGTTTCATACTTAGTTCTCAACTTGCAGGAAAATACAATTTATTGTCGTGGCTTTTCACTCTCCGCCCAAATACAAGACGATGTGTATTGAATGGAGACTCAACAATAGAGTTTGTATTACCAGAGCTTTATATTAAAGATATTTTTAAATATGATTATTGCCCAGAGTACATATCGAACCTACAATTGTCACGTCTACTGTGAGATGCTGTTCCATCGAGGACTCAGAAAATAATTAACAAAACTTAAATATAACAGAAACAGAGCGCCCACCCCGACATCACGTAACATACGATAAAATAAACTGAGTAATAAATTTGAGAGTCGTAAACGACAAATAAAACATCCAAAAACATGTCTGTTTATAAGATTTGCGTCGGAGTTTCCAAAGACGCATCTCAGGTGTGGCGTCGACAGTGATTTGTATAGAATAGACTATAGACTATAGCCTTGGTCTATTCCGCGACGGCCGCTCTGACACGGTTACCAGCAACGCTGTCGTGCTAATACAAACGTTGCAAGTGCGTGTGTCCGTTAGAATCTAAACATATAAGATATTTATGTCATAATCGATATATGATCAGAGTTTTTTTTTCAGCTTCTTACAGTGTCCCGCACAGAGCAGAGTAAACAGAGGGTGTCTAGTGTTAAAACACTTCCTACTTTTGGAGGACAGACTACTACTACAAGAAATGGAGAACAGAGTGTGTTAATACTAGGTTTCCTCTGCCTACCCTGATATATGCTGTTATTATGCCGTTTATTGTTTGATTAATTTAGATCGTGTTGATAAGTTAGGAAAATTAACATATTTTTTTATTAATGATATTGTCCATGAAACATTTAGCATTGTCAAAGCCACTTGCATGCGACCTCCTTAACAACTACTTACAATTGAAAGAAAATTATAATTGTGTGGTCACTTTCCTAGTAATTTAAAACAACCTAAGTGTTACGCATCACAAAATCATGATTAAACACCAAAAAAGAAAGTGAACCATATTCCTTATCCTAGATAGCCGGTCGTCCCAGTTTCTTTATCACTATCAGTTGCGCACGCGCAAGTGGCCAATAGCGGAAACGATCTCGGCGACAGTCGCCATGACACCGGAAGTGGGATCCACTCGTGGCGGTCATGGACCCCAAAAAACATGATTACGCCAAGATTTCATTTGCAAACTGTTACAATACATTCTGAATAACAATAGACTCGCGCCTAGCACTGAATTAACAAGTGAGTCTTGGTATTGCAACGTGTCCTATATTATGACATTACATAATGCATACTATAAGTTCTTACATTATACGATTTTACACATATTCGTATGCATTAGCTAGATTCACTACTCATGTTACTTTTTTAACTTCACGCTGTAACCCGCACACAGCAGGAGAGGCAGAAGGCACCTAGTGTTAAGGCACTCTGTTCTCCACTTTTCGCCGAAATCTGGAAGCATTGCGTGTTGAGTGGTGGAACTCAACGCCGTGCTTTTGCCTAGATACCACAGCGTATCGCTGCTCCTATCTCGTATCTTCGAGTAGGGATTGAACCTACAACCGGTCGCGTTCACAGCCACACGTTTGTGCCCCTGCTCCACGAATGGCCTCTATTAATGATATTTGAATTGAAAAAGTAGACTTCCACTTCTAAATTTTCACAAATGCCTATACTTTAATGTTAATTAATTAAGAAATTATAATAAAATCCTATAATAATAAGCTATAAGAATTTTAAATATTTTTCTTGGATAAACGGACTAACGGATCCCCATCACTCTTTTTAATTGTTTGATTATTGCAATTATTAAAACTACAATACTTTTTACAGCAATCTTTCTATAGTAATTTTCGATTGAAGTACACATAATCACAATAATTATTTGTAATTACAAGATATAAATAAATCACTAAAGAAAAACTCCAATTGCTAAAAATTAAAAACATTCAATGAATTAATAATTTAATCTCTAATATTATGGTTTTATATTAAGTGAAATAAATATATATCATAATATATATTTTGTAGAATATATATTTAAATAATATAATTTACAGTAAATAGAAATAATTTTCAGATTTATAGGTATATATTTCTTCTAACATGGGTAAGGGCGTCGTCCGAGCGCGGGTGCTGGTGGCGCCGTGGAGCCGCGTCCGCGACCTCATTGTGCCTCACGCCTGTTTGCCGAGCCCACGGTACGGAACCTCTTTACTCATCGATTCCCATAATCCTTGTATTGTATATATTAATTTAACTATAGGAATAGATTGGTCTCTTTGATATGATATAGAGTATATTTATAGCTCTATGCTTATAATATATCTATGACCAGCTATACATTTCAATTCGTCTCCAGAATTCAGGGGAAACTGGGAACCGGAAGTGTCTTATAATTTTTCCAAGTTCCCCTGCCTACCCAGCCATATGTAGGAAACAGCGTAAAACTGAAAAAAGATATTAAACAGAACAACGTATCTAGAAATAACATATATCAATCAAGAATACGTAGTCGCAGCCAGTTGCGATCGTAAAATATATAGAGTATGAAGAACACCTACGATGCTTTATTTTAATCCGATATACATTTTTGAGGTGAGACACATTTTGAGACAGTGATCGGCGGACACGTGATCCCAAATAAAATGTCTGCCAAAC
The DNA here is from genome assembly GCA_000313835.2 of Heliconius melpomene melpomene. Taxonomy (NCBI): domain Eukaryota; kingdom Metazoa; phylum Arthropoda; class Insecta; order Lepidoptera; family Nymphalidae; genus Heliconius; species Heliconius melpomene. Next base: position 222,997 of record HE670018.1, read on the forward strand.
ATCATTCCATATATCTAATTATAAACGAGCCAACGGAAAAAAAACCGTTCAGATCGCTATGCGTTTAAAAAAAGACGCATCACATAAACAACGGAATCAACGAGAGCTCGTGGTCAGTCAATTTGACGGAATGACACCGAATTGGAAATACAGGTAAACATTTAGAGCGATGCGCGTACTTGAGAGCGTGCCAATTATTGTTGGACTTCAATCGACGGAGAGACCTTCATTACTCTAATTTATTTTACGTATTCGCCCGATCGTTATTTTGTCTTAATTTAATAAAAGGTGCGTATGAACAGTTTAAATTAGATATATCGTTGTTTTTTTGTTTTCATTTTTAATGAAAATAGCATATTGTTTAAATATATTTGTGTATTCAAGATATGTGGGTTTCGCTGACGTTTTCTAAGCGTATAGGCTATAACCGATTTAAATTAGTAGGTTAACAATCCGACAATTAGTGATGCGACGGACGAGAGTTAAGAAAGTGACAATACATTAACCTACACTGTTGTAGGGAAAACCGTCACACGAGTTTTGTTCAATTATAGAGAAAACATCGATGTGCCTCGTGCTGGAAGGTTTATATACTATGTTAGTAATATATATTTTCTAATTTCTTTTTATGATGATATTAATGATAAGATTTATTAATCGAGTTTTCGATGAAATGAAACTTTAGCTTAATATTTTTGTAATTATCAAGTAATTTCCAATTCTTTTTTCAATAATGTTACAATAGAACTTTGAAGCATATCTTTTCCTTCGCTTTAAGAATATTTAACAAAATCTTTTATTTTTTTTTATCTTTTATTAAATAATGCAAATCGTATTACCTAGATAATCCACACGACGCTTCCAGAACAACAACATCTTTCTTTTAGTAAAGGCAAAGCGGTATGAAAGTGTACTTTCACTCTGTAAGTTGATGCTTTACTCCTTATTCTATCACACCTCATTTGAGTCCAAGGGCCAATTTTATTACGCCATAAACTATAGAAAACATCGTCTCTAAATGTTATTCTTTGAATATATAGAAATATATGTCTGCTTGTCACAAACTCGTAATAATAGCGTTTGAGACTTTTAATTAATATGACTTTAATTACATATATAAAAGTATTTACTGAAATATACAGAAAATTGTAGTAAATGTTTGAATATAACGTAATACTAAGAATAATAAGTGAAGCAAATTAATATGTCTGTTATAATTGTAATTTTTTAAGTATACATTTTAAAATATAAATTATCATAAGCTTCTATAATTACGAGTATTACATAGTTGACAATTATGATTAAATTTCCTTTTAAATATTTTTATACCGCTCTGGTAACGGCGTGACTAAGTGGGATAGCGCCTAAAAACGCGACGGTTTATTTTTTCACTTGGGAAAATGAACGTGGGAGATACAGTAAGATGCTACAAAAAATTACATACAGTGGGTAAAAAAAGTATTTGCACACCTAATTTTTTTGAAATTACACCTAGAAAAACACAGATTGATTTCAGTTAATTATTGTATTTAATAGCTTAATCTATATATATTTAGAATTGATTATTAAAAATTCTTAGAAGACAGAAATAAAAAAATTAGATGGTAAAAACACCTTTTTTAAAGTCAAATAAGTATTTGCACACCAATCATTCCCTAGATACAATGTTATTCCCGCGACATTTTGTCACTTTAGGTAAAATGTGAACATTGTATGTATACATGTGAACATCGGGAAACGTATTCTAATAACGAGACATTTGTTTAGTGTTCAGAAAAAATCTTGAAGCCAACATGCCGAAAGAATTTGAACTGTCGTTATCGACGCGTGAAGAAATTATTTTACTCCGTAATGAAGGTTGAAGTTATCGCCAAATCGGGTCAAATTTAAAGTTAAATTACTCGACTGTGTAGTAAATTATAAAAAACCGAGAAGAAATGGGTAGTGTTGAAAATAAAGAAAGGTCCGTTCTTCCGAAGAAGCTCAGTACGAGAGAAAGGCGACAAATTTTAAAATCGGTACAAAATAAACCATTTACAAGCGCTCAAAGCTTAGCAAATGATATCGCGTCAAGTTCAGGTAAGGTTGTCTGTGCCCAAACTGTAAGAAACGTACTGGGTAATGGTGGTCTTCGTAGCAGAACAGCGAGGAAAAATTCTTTCATAAGTGAGGCCAATATAGCAAAAAGACTAACTTTCGTGAAAGAATACTTAAATACCCCTTTAGAATTTTGGTACAATTTTATTGTTTTCTGACGAAACCAAATTTTATCTTTTTGGAACGGACAGACAAACATTTGTGTGGCGCAAGCCAAATACTGAACTTCAGGCGAAACATGTGCATAGTACAGTCAAACACGGCGGTGGTCTTGTGATGGTTTTAGGCTGCATGACAGAAAATGGTGTGGGAAGCTTGGCTTTTATCGAAGGAATAATGAAAGCAGTAGATTACGGTAAAGTGTTGCGCGATATTTTGTCTTGCAGCGAATTGAAATTAGGCGTAAGTGAGACATATTACTTTCAGTAAGACAATGATCCTAAGCATACAGCTATGAAAACCTAAGGAATGGGTGATGTACAATGTCCGTAGAATGCTGAAAACTCCGCTATAAACGCCAGACATCCACCCAATTGAAAATTCATGGCATCTGCTGGATTAAAAATTTGATGAAAATGAAATTTTTAAATAAAAATTATTGAAGGGGCTTTGGTGGAGAAATGGGCTCAAATCTCGATTTAAACAACGTCCAAATTATTGGAATCGATGCCAGGGAGATTGCAAGCCATCATTGATGCTAATGGAATGCACACAAAATATTAAGTGTCTTTTCTTTCATTTATTATTGATTTTTTTTACAAAATACGTACAAGCTGGTTGGTGTGCAAATACTTATTTGACTTTAAAATATGTGTTTATACCGTCTCATTCTCTAATTTCTATTTTCTGAGAAATTTTATTAACCAATTCGAAATACATATAGATTAAGCTATTAAATACAATAATTAACTAAAAGCATTCTGTTTTTTTGTAGATGTAACATCAAAAAATAAGGGTGTGCAAATACTTTTTTTACCCACTGTATATTCATCAGCCATGAGGAAATTTAAAGTCAATCGTAAGTGTGTGTGAAAATAATTAATTTGAATATATAGAGTAACTTAATTAAACAACATTATTTTTATAGAAATATAACAATATATGTATACGTACTGATAAATATTATTCAAAATTATTAAAACGTTAAAATATTTTCCATTTTACTTGAAAATGTGATAAATTAAACACTGGGAACATACAATCTTTTGCCACCCGCAAAAACGAGGTCACTAGGTCCTACTATGGGCAATATATTTACAACAGAAAATGTGAAATGATTTCTTGGGAATAATGTAGTGAAACTTAGACTATTTTGACACAAATAAAAAAAACATTTTTTAAGTTTATTAGATAGAAAATGATAAATTTATTGATCCATGCCTAGTTCATTATACAAGAGATGTTGTTTTAAAATTTTAATTATCAAATTCTACCAAAACAATAATTGTTTTCATAGTTTGTTTTACTTTTTCTTAAACTATACACATGTTATTTATTATATAACCCGTAAAATTTAAATTGTCACGAGTACATCTCACAATCGATGAGACGAAATGGAATTGCTAGTTGGCAGCGTAATGCACGTCGGTCGGAAGGTGAAAGGCGTATCGCTTTCGAATTAGATCGCGTTAAATCGGCAACAGTGAAAACATAAGACAACGACTCTCGATGTTTATGTAAACATCGGGTTATGTGAATGGGATTGAAAAGTGTTTATTCTAGAAAATCTATTCTTGTAAATATTATTCCGAATACATTTCCTTAATTATTTTTTTACATTTTTTTTAAAAAAAGACGTTAGTTTACATTTATTTTTAAATAGGCATAACAAGTGACTTAATTTATAAAAGGAGAAGAACTCATTCGGGTATTCGCACAAATTTATTAAATAAAAACATCTATTTTAGCAAGACATTGCCTATTTTATTGGTATGTCCTAAATAACGAAGGTTTCTTAATTATAGACGCGAAACAGTTGATAATTTTAATCCAGAACTCGGCATTGAATACAAATGCGTCATTAGCAACGATAGTGATCTCGATACCTCGAGTGTATGGTCGACCTATTTTTAATTTACCTACAATGGAGTAAAACATTGATGACAAGTATGTAAGGTAATTGTTAAATTAATGGTAATGTCGAAAGATCATAATGTTGCTTTTCCATAGGAACTTTCCATAGGAATGATTTTTAAGAATAAGCGTCTGTCAATGAGATGGTTGTGACTTCAATCCGCACTCGGGGGAATGAATTATTATTTGTTAAAAAAAATTGTTATAAAAATTCTGCCACTTGGTGCGGCATTCAGGCGGAAAATGGAGAAATAATAGTCCAGTCCAGATCACTAGATTTTCTTTGCCTCTCTTACTATGTACAGAATAGAGTCGGAATAAAGTTTCTAATAGAGTAAGTAAGATAAGGTGCTAAATGTTATACTTAAAAAACAATACACTTTAAAATAATATTTTTATTTATATTTTTACTATTAGTGTGAATAGAGATAAGCTCATATAAGATATCATTTGCACATTCTTTTAGGTCATAGACAAATGATTCTTTAAAACTAATTTTAAATAAATAATTTTGATTTTCACTTTAATAAGGTGCCAGATAACGTATGTACATATAGTGCTATAAAGTACAAACTAACAACTACCACAACTCAGCATCAATATAGGGCGCCCTACTATTTTTCTCTAATATAACCGAATACTGTGATATACACAGGCTATGAAGCAATAAATGTGACTTAATAATAAAAGTTATGACTCATCCCGTAATATTACTTTCGGTTCGCTCAGGTCAATATAAATACCAGTTTAATTTTTCGTATTATCTATTTGCTTATCAAAAATATTTATTATTACAACTTATTTTGATATAGTATTACTCATAATTTTACTTTATAATATCAATTTTATTGACGAGGAAGTCCTTAGTGAATATATCAGTCGAGAATGGGATCTCTAGACACTACGATCTCTCTGCGTTAGAACAGAGTCAAGGGATCAAGAGTCAAGATCCTCCTATAAGGAATGTCAAGATGAAAAAAATATATATAAATAGTTTACTTATTATTTAGTACACAAAAAGCAACTTATATTATTCTATTATAATAATCCTATAAACACTCATACCACCATAAGCTTTAATACATTTGTTAGTCTATAAATATCACCGAATGCGCATCCGGCGCTAACTACGAAATGTCAACCGCGTCGTAAATCTATTGCAGAAATTTTTGTCATACATAATTTTCTATCAATTGGATATGGCATTTCAAATATTTCGATTAACCTATATTATATGAAAAATGTAGCTAGCATAACTAATATTTAGTATTTCTCGTATTTTAATATTAATTTATTTCCAATTAAACAAATAAATCTGCGAAATTAGCATAAATTACCAAATTTACCGCCTCCAGTTTTAAGTAAAAACATCGTATATTCAAATCCTTCCTCGAACGTCGCGTTGGGCCATCATCTAAAATAATCATAAATTTATTTCAAGCGTCTAAGGAGCGAGTACATTGGCGAACAACTCAATGCCAATCATTAGGAACGGCAATAACAGCCATTTTGTCGTTTGAAATTAGTATTTCTACTATTGTAATAGAGTTTAGATTACCTTGTTGTAGATTAACATATTTGTTTAAACGTTTGATCACCCGTTTCTTACGAAAGGAGATATGTAACAGTGTAAAATGTAAAGAATTCGGATTATGTAATTTGTATATGTCTTGTATGAAATTGAAGATAAACTAAAATAGTATATATAATATGTTGAAATTGATTTAATGTCGCAATCTTTAATTATTATAAATATTTTTTTATCAATACAATATTAATTTAAAAAAAAAACAAATACCATAATAACGTTTATATACATTTAAGATAAGTATTAGTGAAATTGATTACATATACCAAGAACTTAAGCTCGCCATCGCCATTGTTAGAATAATATTCTGTTTGTTTTTGTGACTAATTAACATAAACAAACAATACAGGTGATTTATTACATATTTTTTTATAAATATTTTTTATTTTTAGAAATGAAATCTAAATCATTTTTTGGTTTGATACACTGTTCGAAATCGTGGCGAGCTCTGGATTTAAAAAAAATATATAAATTGGCGGAATAGTATAAAAAATATAACATAAAAGCAATAAATTATGTAAACAAAGTATTATTTGGGATTTACAAAAATTTGTGAGTAATATTACAATTTACAAAAAAATTACAGTTTTCATAACAAAACAATGTTATATCGCTTGTAATCAGTTTGTTAATTTGACATTGACGTTTTAAGGACACCAGCATGTTCTCAGTTTAAGTGGTCACCCCCGTATCCCGAACACATCGAGCCAGACGCTGCGTCATACATGTCCTACAGTCTACACGAGGAAAGTCTCAGTTATTTTCCATTTATCGGCCACTGCTCACCAATAAGTCAATAATATATAAATAATAAATATGTTACCATATAAAAGTTAGTTAACTGCCAATAAAAACTAGAGGTTTTATAGCATCAACAGGTTTGTACTGGTGATATTACGTCGTTTACATACTTTTTATAATATCGTAGTGCCTCTATACGAGTATATAGAAAAACACATTTGTTGTCATGTACTTTGATATTTACCTACAAGCTTATCTTTAGTTATGTATGTACTCGTAATAAAATTCTGTTGCTCAAATTAAATTGTGACGTCAATGTTACGAGAAACTTTAAAATTATTTGGCTCTTTTTTTTGGAAAGCGAACCAGTATTTATTAATTTAACACATGATCTGCTTAAGGCTGACAGTCGAACAAAAGGCTTCAAAACGTCTAAAGAATTTGAATTTTATGTACAGATAAAATAACGTAAATATAGTTCTGGAAGTGTACTTAAACGCCGACAAATATTATTCTCAAAATCGAGCTCCTTAATTTCTGGTGTATGTAATTAGTGCACCCATCTACGTCGATCAAACCTCTATCTGCAGCCAATTATATTGGCATCGCTTATGCCATCTTGACTTAATATGTGGAACCAGATTTTTTAAATTGCAATAAACGTTTTTTTTTTTACTAATTAAAAATATCATTTAATTATTATATAGCAGATATTTTTTTGTATCGATACCCCATGAACAAATTTTCATAGAAATTTATATTTATTTATTTTAACTATACAGTAAAAAAAACTTTTTATAAATAAATAATTAATTCAAAGTAAATTTATATAAATTGACATTATTTATCGTAACGGCGCGGGCGCACAGAAACAAATGAAAATGTGTCGGCTCGCCCCGCGTCAAGTCAGTGACCTCGATGATAACTTTTAAATTCGGATTCAAATAACAAAACAAGTTTATTAGGTAGGTATTATATGAGTACCTATATATATGAGTGTGGGACATCACGGGTAGGTAGGTATTATATGAGTACCTACATATATGAGTGTGGGACATCACGGGTAGGTAGGTATATGAGTACCTACATGTATGAGTGTGGGACATCACGGGTAGGTAGGTATTCGACTATAACCAGGACAAATGTGGTTAGGCTTCTATGTCCTTGCTCGACTTACAAGTAACTGATAAGGTGAGCGCTATTGATAAACACCGCGGTCCGCCACACGTCACTTGGAACTATAATTTGCTTATCTTTTGCTCCGATAACAAGATACTAGATAATAAGTGTTGTAGTAAATTGAATATAATATTTAATTATAACAATAGTAAACTGTAAATAAACTATTGCTTGTATATCTCACTGGAAGTGGAGGTTCCGTTATAAAAGACAAACAAACGGTAAAACAACATCTATGTATAACACAAACGTGAAAATCTATCAATAAAAGCGTTTATCTATGTTTCAATTTATTATAGTTGGATTAAATTCTAAATGGTGCGAGCTGGAGGCTGGAGAATGGTCGCGCAGGCTCGTGCTCGTGGCGCGGAGGCAGGCGGACTCTCGGCAATCCAATTAACGCACGTTCACACGGATGCGCGATGCGATACGTGTTCAACTTGCCACCCGCATGTAACGTGCTTAGTCGAAATCATTTTTTTTTATTTAAGTATAAATATACCAACGTCATCGCGAAATAGTGGAAATGCACCAGACTAAATGGTTCTGGGTTCAAATTTCACTGTGCATAAAACAGAATACAAATCATATAAGCTATTCCCTGATCTGGTTAAACAAAACACAGAGTTAGATTACGCCATCCAAAAGGAGGCGTCCTTAATAGGATGGAAAGTGGAAAACTGGTTGGCTAATTCCAAAAAAAACTGAAGTCATAATTAACTAAAAAAATTATACTTGCAAAATTGATTTCAATACCACAGAACTAAAACACCTTGGTGGTGGTGGAAACACTTAACGAAGTTTAACTTATCCTGTCATCCATGGGCTGGTTCGCACTCGTTTTCAAAATAGAGCATCAAGACCATACTCCTGATTATCAGGATCGCTGTCGATGGTCGGTCAGTGCGCCGACGTGCCTCGCCTCGCCTCGCACTATTTATATCGAAGACGCTTTCGACAACGCCATGTATGTATTTGCCTTAATTTTATTTCCATTTAGAACCGGTTTCATATGATATCTATTAAATTGATTTAATATATTTGATAAATATATCAATTCTAGTGTTCTAGATTATTGAATATTAATAAAATGTGTTATAATTTATTGGTTTAGTTTGAGAAGTTTTCAATAAAAGTATAGTAAAGCTTTGCATCAATTGACGTAAAATTGTCGTTTACTTAGACAAGAATATTCGTGTGAATTAAAATCAGATTTGCTTAAAACTGATTGTCATAAAAATAAGGATATATTTATATTTATAAAATTATTTTAGACTTCCAGGTTTTATATAAAATTATTATCTTTCGTTATATTACATAGAATGAAATTATTATACAAAACAAATTAATCAAGAAACACATTTCAATATGAAGCTTCGAAAACTTTTGATTTACTCTATTTACTAAAACAATACAATGTTTTTACACAAAGTAAAAAATATTTGGACGGTAAAAAGGTCTTAAAAATATATATATGTATTGAGATATTTCGAATAATGTGTCGTGGGAGTAGAATTCGTCGTTTGATGCGCCGCCGCGCCGCCGCACTGCTGAGACAACTTTTTATTATCCACTACTACCTGCTCCTTTATGCAGAATCAAAGGCTTTTTACCTACCTACACTTACTGGTTATATATTATATTATTTGTGTTATTTAAAAAGTTACATACAAAAATGAATTTTAATATTGTTATAAAAATACAGTTTTATAATATAAAAATAAATAACGTTGATTATTTAAGAACTGAAAATCAAATATATTTGATTTAATTGAACGTGAACGTAACGAAAGCTATAAAGAATTTCGTTATTTGGGCGATTAATCAAAGCTGTGCCATCAAGGTTGGCAGGTCAATCGCGGTGTTTACCTGCGTCCCGTGTGTGGTCCCGATTCTTATTGTATCGTCGCCTCACCTACGCTTCTATGTCACTAATTATAATAAATATTTGTATTATTTTTTTATACTAATCAAATTTGTAACATTCATAGATAACTCTCTTATTTTTTATATCTCACACAAGAAAATGTTAATAGAAATGTATATCTGGACTGGAAATATGATAAAACTATTTTTCTTTCCGCATGGCTAGGAATATTTTAGAAATATAATAGTATTTTATTGTTGAAATCTTAAAGGAGTTTAAGTCCTATTTAAAAGGTACCTACTCCGTCCGCTTAATTAATTGAAAACAGTTGAGTGATGTAAAGTTTCTAAATTACCCTGCAAAATTAGGATCTATATAATTTCCAATTAACATTAGACACTTATACTTAGTTTTACAGGACTATCAGTCATCGATATTACCTTCTGGTAAAATATGAAAATAACTATTTTCCTATATTTGTAAACTAACTAACTTACCAATTTCGCAGGTATAGCTAAATAATAGTACATGTTGGTAAAGTAGGGTAGGCAGAGGGAACCTAGTGTAAAGATATTCCATTTCTGCCAAATTCTGGAGTCATTGTGTGTTGAGTGGCGGAACTTGACGCCACGCTTTACCTCCACACCAGATCGAATAACATATCCTCGAGTGGGATCGAACCCACCACCTGTTGCGTCTACAGACACACGTTTCAGCTCCTATGCCACGAATGACCTCTAAATATTGAACATCATAATAATGATATAATAATTAATAAGCTGTGTAAAGAAGACCAAACAATAACATGAACTAGGGCCTGTGCTCACACCGTGTGCTATATTTAGCGGTACCTACTTCATTTGGTATGCCGCGAGCGAAGCAGGATGTTGATAAGATATTCTCATTGCTTTATGTGTTGGGTTTGCACCTAGCGACCGCTCATATTACACAGTAAAATATTTGACACGTAACTATCTATTACCATTTAGAGCGATGTTGTTCCGAATAGGTACGTATGTGGACATTCGCTTTTTATATTTAGCATTTAATGACGCATCAACAGACTTAAAGCTCGAATCGGTTTTTGTAAGAACAGTACCTATATGAGGCGGATGTATTCGTATTTTTTTTTTTTACAATTATTATTGTAGAATATTAAATTAAAGTTAGTAAAATTTCTATAAAAGTTTTGGTTTGTTTTGTAGTTAATAGATGTAAGCTAATATATATTTTTAAAAAATATTTTTAAACTCATGACAACGTAAAGATTAACATTATGATGAAAACAAAAAACCCAATATATCCCGATAAAATATTAAGCCTGTTAGTCGATTTACGGTCAATATGAGACTCCTAATAGACATTATGAAATGCTTTATTCGGGAAAATGTCAACCAAAAATACAAAGCACATGCAATGAACTTAGAAAAGCAAAAGCAGGAGCTAACTGTAGAAGATTTTTATATTCCATTACAAGTCTTCAAGTCCTTTGATCGAAACCCAACGTCTCAGGAAAAAGTACTTTAGTAATATGGGTCACCGCCAAAAAGTACACTACACCTGTAAGTGATGTTAAGAACAATCACGTCACAATTTTAGGGATGTTTGATCTTAAAATAAAAATCATTATTTTAAAATACTATATATAATAATACTTAGATCTTATCAAAGAACTGGAGTTAAAAATTAATTTGTACATGGTACTCCTACTCCTACTTGTAGGAGCGAGAGGTATTTTTTCTAAACTATGTTAAAATATATCATCTTTCCCTTATCTTTACCTATTTATATCTCATCTTGTTGAGAACTATTATTAAATAATTTCTAGAATGTACTTCAAGTTGGCACTAGTCAAATCAAATATCAAAAAGTTAGGTAGAGAAAGAAATTCACACGATGGAGTTTTATGTTATTGGATGGAGACCTGTAGAGTTTAAATAGAAAAAAATCTCCAACAGCTAGGGAAAGGCCACATGCGTCATAGGAAAATCGTGGGCAAACCTTACTTATTAATAAATAAGAACTCAAAATATCCCTTAATGTATGCAAGACATTATCTTACCATGACGCTATGAACGGTGACGCAACGCTATCGTAACTACGATATTACGCACTCAGCAGAAAATAATCAATAACTATTACCTTCCTATTGCTTGTTAAAAATAGTTTGTTGATAGAAGTTGTTAGAAGATTATACAACAATCTTCTTGTTCTCGTTAAAATAACTTTGGTTATTTTTCAATCAAAATTTAATAACTTTTTATTTAAATCAGCTTTTGTTAACAATTTTGAGTCATCAATGAATAGTATAAAATAAATAGGGTAGGCAGAGGGAACCTAGTGTTGAAAAACTCCGTTCCCCAGTTTCTGCCGAATTCTGGAGACATTGCGTGTTGAGTGAATATACACATAAATAAATATTAATGATAGTATAAAAATTACAATTATATTTCGTCGCGTTATAGCCTTTTTCTTGCGAGGCAGCGTATATGGCGTTTCAATGTGTTTCTACTTAGTCCTAACTTAGTTCAGATCAGTGTTTAATATAAATTAATAATGGAGTAGATGTGCCAAAACTAAGACTATTGCCTTAGTTTTAAGTATTGTTAAAGCGATATCGAAGGAAAATACGGATAAATTAACGAATTAATGAGGAATAGCACAGTCTAACACAAGGCCTTTAAACTTTTTAGGCAATTTTGCTGAATTTGGCTTTCTTAACTCTTCTGTTTAATGTATTTATGTATTCAATCTCGATTATTTAGTTATATTGATTATAAAACATAAATCGATCTTATATCTAACAATATATATCCTTTGTACTTAAGTAAATAAGAAAATGCTAGAATAATTGCCATGACAACTAATTATTAATAAGCAACAATAGAATAAATAGTGTCGCCTCGTCCACAGCCACGTGTGCTCGACAGTCATCACGTGGAATGTACGGACGTCACAGTTCGCCATCATTAAATCTAATCTTACAGGAAAATGTTAATTGTGTATTCGACCGCTTACATCTGGGAATTAAAATCTATTAATAGGTACAGTTATTTGTTGTATGAATAGTTATTAGAAATAAACCCTGAAAGCTTAAAATAAACTGAAATATCAACAGGAACAAATCAGGACTCTTCTATATTACCAATATCTAGATATCATTTCCAAAAAACACGATTTTTACAGAGTCAGCCAGGTGATTGTAATAACATGAACTACTTTTCAAGATGAAGCCAGTATAATTAAATAAAGCCAGTATAATAAAATAAATTATTTAGGTTATTTAAGGTAAGGTATACTAATATATTAACAACTATACAATAGTTAGAAACTTGATTTTTAAACTAGTATACTAAATAACCATGTAACATACAAATATTGCAAGATATGGATAAAGAATCTCGCAGTGGAATTGCAAAATATTTAATGTAATTTAGAAAGGTTTATTTGCAAAATACGCATTATTAAAGTTTCTATACACGTATAAGATACAAATGTGACTCGGCAGAGATGTGAGATATTCTTGGATGTCATATATGTAAAGAGCAAACAACTATAAGCACTCATTATATGCGCTTCTCATTCTTTACACAAAATATGCCTATTATTGCGGCGTTTAGTTCCGTCACCCAACACGTAATACCTCATTCTGTGAAAAATGAGGAACCGAATGAGTGTTTGTTCACTCTGCGTACCGTACTATAGGGATAGAGTAAAGCTGAGAAAAACATACTTATTAGTATTAATCATCAAACAATTACGATATACTAGATTATTCTAGTTAATTCCAAAAATATTATTTTATCTATTTATAAGATAAAGAACTATCGAGAGCTCAATTAAATTATCAGTTTTTTAATTTCTGTTTTCATTGTACACAGGAAATGATTCTGCATTACAGCTTTGCAATATCATGTTTGATATATTCTGTGTTCGTAAAAGGTATATTAGTACAAATTGACAAAGATTTAGATTAAAATTGTTTTGTTTTTTGCTTCTTTTTTGTTATTTACTTCATATAATATTGACTAATTATTTAAAAGTTTAAAAGTTTTGTGAGAGTGATTTTTTAACAATATAAGTGATTATTGTTTAGTATAGTAGATAAGTTTGTCCTTTAAGAAGTAGAAACGTTACAGTGAGCGATGCAAGCGGGGCCCGAAGCGAGCTGGAGACCAGGCCCCCTATTATAAAAATATTCACATATTATTTAATATATGGATTAAAATCCATGAGTATGTTATTGCTCTTACCACAAGACAAGGTTACCACTTATCCTGAAAGTTGATTATAAGAAAAAAATAAAATAAATATGTAGATGTATTATATTACAAAAATAAAATCTTAAATAAGTCTTTTACCTAATTGAATCGTATTTATATTTGCTTCTGGAACTCACGAATTAACGAGATGGTTTTATTTACCTCGTAGATGTCAATACAAACCGAAAACGAAGGTTCCGGGGAGGTCACCTACATACTTCCACTTGCGAGTATCGGTCAGGGTCACAGAGACCTCTTATTTGCTAAATTTATAAGTAATTTATTAACTGATAGCGATTATTGCTTTGTACATATTATTTTTATAGATACTCAAGTTTACAACGACCAATGGCGAGTTTGTATGTCACTGTCACCGCGTCTATAGCTGCTTATAATTTTATCTTTGCGTTTATTGTACTCACTCAAAACGATAAATAGATCATGTTTGTTTTAAAGATATTTTTAGTAATTATTTATCTATATATTTTTTAAATATTAGGTAAGAAAAAATAAATATTATTATTTTTTTCTTTTTTTTGCGTCACGCTGTATCCCACACACAGCAGGTTAGGCAGAGGGAAACCTAGTGTTAAAACACTCGGTTCTCCATTTTCTGCCCGATTCTGGAGCCATTGTGTACTGGCGGAAACGCTGTGTTTTACCCCGACAGAAGAGCGAAATGGAAACATGAAATATTTCATTTTCTCGAGTGGGAATCGAATCTACACGACTGGCTAAAACATGTAATAATCACAGCTTATGATGTCGTTTGTTATAAGCGTAAACAGCCTTAAGTTTACACTTTAGGCTCAACGCTTACGTATTGCAGATGAGCATCGCCCGGCGTTCTGTAAACAACCAGTCAAGCATACAGACATGAACCATCCATACATTATCTGAACTGGTTGCGTAATGGCGAACCTCATACAGTACTATGAGGTAACTGGTTCTTATTAGTGATATCAAGAGAGAAAATTATTTATATGATTAATATTTTGTTATTACATTTGGTATTTTAGATATATTTCTATAGTTTATGGCTCTTAGAGTTAATAAGGATTGTAAAATTATTTTCAACGGTGTAGTGATTGGATGAACTTTTGCGTAGTATTAGAAATACAACCACACTAAAATAAATGTAAGGTGTCAGTATATTATTGCAATATAATTTTAAGTTAAAATCTAAACAAAATATTTTTAATTAATTATGAAACTCATAAAAACATATAACAATAATATTGTTTTCAATTCAAATTAGAAAAATGTTTATACATAAATATTAAATATGCTTGTTAGTTCAATGATCTCAAATCTCACTAAATTATTATTTTAACTATAGGTTTTATTTACATGACATGCAATACACATAATCAAGGCGGAGGGAACCTAGTGTTAAAACACTCCGTTCTCCACTTTTTGCCGAACTCTGGAGGCATTGCGGGTTGAGTGGCAGAATTTTAAATAATAAGTGTGAATAAAAATTAAGTTTCACCATCAATTTGGTTAACTTCCTTCTGTCTGTACACAGTAGTCGTAGAAAATGTATAAATACAGTTAGTTGTTTGTATAACGTCAGTTCAGAGTCAAAGACCGATAGGTTTAATTAGTAGGCAAAAAGGCGCCGGTGTAGGCGTGAAGAAGTGAGACCGCCGACCATTTAACGGAGACTTGTTCTTTAAGAGCAGCTTAGTAAGGAGATTTAATCCAATAGGGGTCATTTAATACTGGCTGTGCTGTAGCGTAGGTGGCTCGAGACGTACGCCTGCGGTCACGGTCATAGTAACTAGCAATGACCACTGTCACAATACTGGAAATTCGAGGCGAAAATGCTAAATGATTCTTTTATACGCCCTTTAGATGGATTAACAAAGGATATGTGAAACAAAAGTTTTTTTTTTACATACATTTTAACTAGCTTGAAAATTGAGATTTAACTTATTTTTGTTTTATTTACCTGCTTGTGCGTACTATTATTATTTGTATTTTTTTTTCACAGTTTGGCGAAACTAGTTTACACACGAAATATTGTGGGATGATGATCATCACACAAGAAAATGATTATCAATATTTTCATTGCTCGGCAAAGCGTGGCGTTAAGTTCCGCCAATCAACACGCAATACCTCCAGAAATCGACTGCAAGTTATTCCCTCTACCTATCCCTCTACGAGTATGTGCGTGGTACAGCTAAAAAAAGAAGTCAAGCTAACAAAAGAATATAGTTAACTTAATGATCAAAATATTAGTTAATTCTGTTATACGTATATGGAAAAACAAATATGGTCTAAAAGTTGTATTACTTATAAATAAAATTAACTTATAGACGTAAAATTTTAATCATGTACGAGTACAAGTTGTAGGCAAGTGAATCAATATCTATATCGATTGCTTAGGGCTCCGCGTAACAATGGCGATTTCTCACGCGCGTCCGCTCCCACACTGCACTGATTGATCATAACGGCTCTTGTCTTTTCAATTCTTTGTATCGGACCGTGTTAACGTTCCATAGCTTATTTAAGTTACATTACTAAATAATTTGATAATAACAATACTTTTAATGTAGATAAGGAGATATATTTTAAAAAAACATCTTAATTTTAATAATTAATATAAGTAGATACCTATTTAATTGATAATCATCTGAACTTTAAATGATTATCTAAAGATTAACTTATAATTTAATTTTAGGTTCTAGTTCTTCTAGTTCAATTTTAAACCATCATCACCATTACCATATCACCTATATCACGCATATCACCTATAAGATATCATGAAAGTAGATTTTACAATTAAAATAAAGTTCTTTCTTTCAGGTAGAAATCGAACTAAATCGCGTTTGTAGTCAGGCTCAACGCTGAGTTGTTTAGTCAAACTAAATTAGACAAAGCCCAGCGTTGAGTTTCGTCACTCAACACGCAATATCTTGAAGATCGGGCGGAGGGTGGTGAACGGAGGGTATTTACACTAGATTTCCTCTGCCTACCCTGTGAGGAGAGTAATCGAGATACAGATTTTATTAACAGTTGTTTCTTAAGTATATTCAATTTAACTTAACAATCGTTAAACAGAACTTAGTGACCAATTTCTATGCCTTATACTTACAACTTAAATTACTTACTTACAATAAACAATTTAATTTCATCATTTCAAAGAAAAATACTTTTTGTATAGAGTTGTCATTGAGGTCATAGGGTCATCTTTCACCGACGATTCGTTCGAGCAGGTTTATTGTTTTCGATTTAATGATGGGACATTTTATAATTGTGTGAGTGTTGAGGCGATTCTTTAAAAGTGTTGTTATTCTGTTTATTTCAACACTTCCGTGTCATTTTATACATTAACTGTATTATTATTACTTATATTTCTTCGCTCTGATCTGTGGTGTATGTTCGAGGCAAAGCACGGCGTTAAGTTCCGCCACTTTACACGTAATGCCTCCAGACTTCAGCGGAAAGTGAGGTACAGAGTGTCTTAACTATAGGTTCCCTTATTTATTTAGGTATTAAAGATAACCGTAGGTTTAAGACAGTATTGTCGGTTGATATTTTTTATATTAGATGCAAGATACAGAATTATAACAATTCCGTAGATTATCTTTAAGATATCTAACTATAATATAATTAAAATATACAAGTTATTTGATTGATTAAGACATATATCGATATGTATCTTTTACTACGAGATTTACGCACGGTGGACTATATTATTATATTTTTATTGTAAATGTTGCCTTATATAACTCTCTTTGATATTTTGTGTTTTTATTGTAATAAGTAATAGTTACACCCCCATGGTCAAATAGAAATAATTAATAAGCTACGTGCCCGAGGCAACTATGAGCTATGGAACAGTAAGTTTCATCGAAAACATTAATATAGGGTAAACCCTATATTCTTCCTCGAAAATAGGACTATCCAGCACAAAAAGAAATATCCAAATCAAAATAGTATTTCCTGAAAACTGCGCATTCAGCTTTATGAAATTAGTATAGATTCCGCTACTCAACATGGAATGCTCCCCAACATGGAAGTGTCATAGTAGGAACGGGGTGTCTTAAAAGTAGGTTCCCTCTGCCTACCCTGCCATGTGCGGGATACAGCGTGAAGCAAGAAAAATGATTATGATGATATTTCATTTATTCGTCATTCAAAAACAAATGAGGTTCATAATTAGTTATTCCGCATACATCGCTCGACTAATTCGCAAGGTTGCAGCGTGCACGAGCCACCTTGACCGTTAATAGTATCCAACCATCTCCACGTATATTTTTGCAATTTTACATATTTTTTATTAAGTATTGTATATTTTATATATAAAAAATACATTATTCTAAGAGTTTTCTATTTAATTTAGTAACATGTAAATCGGAAGGATTCCTTCATAGAATATGTATAGGAATCTGTTGTTTCTAGTTAAGATTGGAGAATTTTTTTTTAATAAAATTATAATATTACTGCCGTCGTGGCACAGCGGCACAAAGGGGTGACTGTAACGCGACGGTTATGGGTTCAATTCCCACTCGGGGAAGTGAAATATTTATTTACGTTTATATTTCCATTTTTTCGCTCTGGTGTCGAGGCAAAGCGCGGCGTTGAGTTCTGCCACTCAACACGCAATGCCTCCAATATTCAGCAGAAAGTGTCTTATCACTAGGTTCCCTCTGCCTACCCTGCTGTGTGCGGGATAAAACGTGAAGCTAAAAAAAAAATATTACTAGATACTCAGGTTTTTTATTCAACAGTAATAATAATTAGCACCAATCATAACATAACCTAAGCAGCTACTGACATTACATAACCGACTTGAATAAAAAAAGGATAATATCATTAGTCACGGCAATTATTTAAAGACTATCGTTTCTATAATGACTCTCCGTTTTTCTCACGGTGTATTTACATGTATGATAAAGGCTTACACGTGCCCACGGCCCTACCGTATCACAATAAACGACTTATCAAATAATCGATGGCCTGGGTATATTGCTACCAGCACAAACTAACGCACCATCGCATACGATAATTAGATTCTGAACACGTTTCCAAACCTTGCGTCCATCTAGTCTTTATTACATTGGAGCTAAGTACAAAATTTATTTGTATTATAATATGTCAATCATGTACTATTGGTTAGGTATGTATGGAGGTAAGCATTCTTGTTTAAGCCTCTAAGTGTAATATCATTTACTAAGCATAATATATATAGGTAATGTATATATAATTTATTAAGGCCGTTGTAGAGCAATGGCACAAACGTGTGCCTGTAAACAAGCAGGCGAACCCGGCGTAGAATTACGCCACTCAAGTTGAAATATTAATGCTGAAAATGCGTATAGCAGAAAGAACCTAATGTCACAACACTCTGCTCTTCATTCCGCTTTCCGCCAGCATTCGAGATATTTTTTAGTGATGCAAACAAAACCGAGCGAGTCTTACCAGAACGGGAAAATGAAAAATATTTTTTCCAACATATATATTTTTAATGAATTATAAGATTAAACGAATCCATCTTTCATCAAGTGCTCAAAAATAAGATTATATCAGAAATGTTCGAACATTTCCAGTAAAACAGGAAAATAGGTCAGAAGGAAAAAACGTAGGGGTGTATAATAGTCTTTACGCGATGTTCCGTCAAGGTTGTTTTATTGAGGTCAAAAAAGAATAATTGGATATACCTAAGCAATGTAATAAAAATACGAATATATTTAAATATATTATAATATGCAACTTAATAAAAAATCAACAGAATTGTCCTATTATATATTGACATACTTAACTAACCGAATATAACTACCATTTATCACAAAACATTTGATTTTAGAAATAATATCAGCTTCACACTGCATCCTATCTGTAGCAGGGTAGAGCAGATGAAGCCTAGTGTTAAGACACTCCACTCCGCACTTTCCGCCGAATTCCGCATGCATCGGCCACCAGAGCGAAGAAATGAAAATATTAAATATTTCATTTCCAGTTCCAGTTTCCAGAGTGGAAATCGAACCCACAATCTGTCACGTTAACAGTCACACGCTTGTGACTGGCCTCAAATATCAGAGCGAGGTGTCACGTCAATAGAAATAATATATTTTCATATTCTTTATCGTGCTAAAATATAATTTTCAGACTACTTTGA
Source organism: Heliconius melpomene melpomene (assembly GCA_000313835.2). NCBI lineage: Eukaryota > Metazoa > Arthropoda > Insecta > Lepidoptera > Nymphalidae > Heliconius > Heliconius melpomene. Next base: position 242,931 of record HE670018.1, read on the forward strand.
ATGTCCGCATGTACGTATGTAGGTATGTAAAGAATTATACCAAAGTTGCCAATAAAGGGCACGTTGCGAAAATAAACGCAGCAAGTAATTTACTAGTCGAGTTGATCAGTGAGTGGATAGTTACCATGACATGCCGTTTCACAGTCATTTTTCCACGCAATGCTGATAAGTATGTGAGGAAATACGGTTAAGATTTTTCATTACATTACACCTTAAGACGGTTTAGTTATACTATAACTCTGTTCATCTACGGCAATGTATATAAAACAGGGAAAAAGGGTCAGTTCAGGTCATGGGTTACCGCGGACTTGGTAAATTGCGGTTAAGTCGGCGTCTTGGCAAAGATCATGGCGTAATACTGGGATGGTCGTTTAATTGCGCGCTCTGTTTTCGTGACAGATGGAGAGAATGTCTGAAAGTTATAGAACAAATGATTCTAAGTTGTTTTGTCCACTTTGGAATTTAGTGTCTGATGTGGAACTAAATAAGTACTCCTTATTGAAAATTGTTTGTGTCCTTATCTTAATATTACATATATAAATATATATTATAAAAAAATTAGAAGATGAAGTAAGCATTTTCTAAATACCTACTATCACTAAATCATAATACTGATAATAAGGTTATCAAAATTATATTTACCTACTGCTAAAATTTGTATAAATCTTAGCCATAATATATATGAAAATTAAATGTAAAGTGTTTATAAACAGTACTAATCCCCTCTACGTCACGTAAATGTGACTCAAAAGATAAAAGACGAGCGATATTCAATATCATCATATCATCATGTAATATAGAGTAAAAACCCTAAGAAACATTTATTATCTATTTATAATATCTCCCACATGTATAATTTAAATTTAAGATATCTACTGGGAAAATGACGACTCCTTTCTCTAATACCTAATTCAATAAAGAAATTAGCAAATTTCTAAGCAGCTGAAATCAAAAAATATGGACTCTGAACATTAGTTCTGAATTCTTATATTAGTAAGAATATTATACAATTTCTAAGCAGCTGAAATCAAAAAATATGGACTCTGAACATTAGTTCTGAATTCTTATATTAGTAAGAATATTATACAACAACGTTTTCTTTAAGTTTTATAAAAAAATATAAAAGGAATTTACAAAATGACTCACCAATATGCTTATCAAACATGATAGTGAATGTGATTATTTAATTTCGTTTATAGCATCTCATGTACCTATAGGTATACATAGGTATAATATATTTATACGATAAAATATTGCGATTGTAGTTCTTGATAAATTAATAAACATTTCACCATGTTATCACTAAATTTGGTGCGCAAAACTGATCTTTGTGGTGCCTAGCAGTATGCGACGTACGACTCAAACAACGACTAAATTTAAAGCTTTTCAGGGTATTAACGGTTATAATATTCTTAGTACATATGCATATACATAATAAATTAATATAAAGAAAAATAACTTAAAACCAAAACTAAAAGCTAAAAAGAAAAGCAGCAAAACTAATAATAGAATTATCTTTTATATATATTTTGGTTTGATTGTGCAAGGAACTAAAATTTATATAATGTATGCATGTATTGAAAATCGCTTATACTTGACACTTAGGCTGTATAACCTATGCAACGTAACAATTACATAAAAATGGCGTTCACATCGGGCCATCGTCGGCCGTGTTCCCTCTTCGATCGTGTAAACTTTCACGAAATCAAACAAAGAAATAGCTAAGCGACTCATTTGCATCATTCCCACGCGGACAAAAGAATGACCCAATCTGTTGGCAAAGAATAATGTGTTACCCGAAATTCAATGGTCACGGTCCGTCTGCCACGCTATGCCGCTCATTCGATCGAACTAGAGGAATTAGTAAGCGACGCGACCTTTCTCACATTCCATACGATCTAAACAACACGTTATATGCAGATATTGCCAATTTTAATCTAAATAAATACTAGCGACCCAACGCAGCTTCGCCCGCTTAAACTAGTTGTTGTACTAACGTAAAATTATATTAGTCACTTTTTGATTCAAATATGCTTCAAATGATCAAATTAAATAAATAATATTTTAATTAAAACAAATCTTTTGCATAAATTATAGCCTATGTGTTATTCTGATCAATAAATAGCATTAATGCAAAGTTTTATCTTAATTCGTTCAGTAGCTTTTGCCTAAAAGTAGAACAAACATCCATCCTCACAAACTTTCACATTTATAATATTAGTAGGATTCTGCAAAAATGTGAGGTTGAAATTGGTACGAATTATTCGACGGCAATTTGCAAAATAATTCCAGTTGCAAACAGGTCTCATTTGCATAAAAAATACAATAAGACACGTTGAAATGACGGCTGATAAATAAGTGTCGTAATGAAGAAAACAATGGCAGAAGTACTTTCTACTCGCGCGTGCGACAGCGTTCCACCACCCCCCACTTTCTGGCCCCTTCCCCCATCAATGGAGAGTACATAGCTATGTTGCTTATAGAGAAAGCCTTTGACCTCACCCACAGGGCTTGTTTGCTACAAAGTATATTCGATGTAATTTTACATACCAATACCAATGCGGTATTTGGAAATTGCTCCAAGGTCTGCTGATTAGAACTTTCATGAAGAGATTTTTATGGCACCATACTATGGCATCCCAATGGAACAGTCAGGGTAAAAACATTAATTAATAAATATTACATATACTTTATTAAATCATAAATAATAACCAATAATTGGCTTACATAGACTGATTGTTTCTTTATTAGATGTATGTAAATTATTTTAAAATTAATTAATTAATTAAATACATAAGTATAATTGTAAATATATTAATTTCCCGATATAAATATTTGGTAATTCGTACCTAAGTCTTGAATCAACTCACATTAACTTTAAAAGAAGCTAAAGTTTCTCGGTCAACTTTTTAACGTTTGAAAGTTTTCCGAGGAAAAATAGTATATCAATACAATCTTAATCTTAAACTAACTTTACCTTTATAAGGTATTCTGATTTATAATCTTAAAACAGCTTCTAAGTTCTTCGCCAAAAGTATATTATATTTTAGAGTGAAAACAGTGCGGTTGAAAACAGACACCATACATGAAAATTAGAATATTTTATAAATATTTTCATAAAAAAAACTAAAACAAATTTTCAATTATAACTTAAAAACAATAAAAATAAATACTTCTAAAATAAGTAAAATTGGCCCTTCCAATAAGATAGCAGAACGCGCGATAAAGACGCAGAAGTCCGAGGTCGTCCGATCCCGTTGAGAGACGGGTCGGGGTAACGGGCGGCTAATGAGAACGAAGCGGTTAAGCTATGCAGATGCCGATTGTGCACGAGCCGAGTTAAGATGGATTCACATGGCTGACTTTGAAAATTTAGTTGTTTATATTATAATACACTATACGATACACGTATCTACTAGGTAAACTCAACGGGATATGTAATTTATAAAGTATAAAATTAATATAATAAGGTAGCTCAATTGGTGTATTTGAATAAAAGTTATTTAAATTCATTTTCATAATCTATAATTATACATTAGCAATTAGTTACTATTTTATATAAATAATATTTCTATTATAAGCATTATTCATATATATATAAATTATATTTGAACATGTAAATATGTTAAACGAAAATTTAGTCACTTTGTTGACATGTCTATTGTGAACACGTTAACGGTCCAAGATCGTCAATAAATCATGCATCTGCGCCGGCGCCGCGCTCCGAGCGGGCATTGTGCAAGACCTGCAACGTCCCCCGCCTTCACGGCCTGCTGCTCCCACTTCGACCGTCGCCTGTCGATAACCACGATTGTTTACCACGCACACTTAAATATTATTTATGAACTGTTATCAAAATATGGAAAGTGGAATATACTAAACTAGAGCTAAAAATAAACTATTTTAGATGACAGCTACGAGTATTTTTTTTTAATGTGTTCAGCTTCAGCATATTATCAGCTCTTTTGGAATTTTCAATTAAGCAATTTTCTGACAATGTTTGTTAAACACAAATACCTATTTTATTGTACTTAATATGTTAATTAATCCATAAGTATGCGTGGCTTATCAAAAAAATGTCTTTGTGAAATTGGATTACTTCCATACATAAACAATTTGAATATGTAACGGCAAACTGCTAAAGTACCTAATGAATTGAACAAAATAATATCTTACCATTTAAATCATTAAATGCATTACACTTTATAAATGTCCTTAACGAAACTGGCACTTGTTCCTCGCCTCGGCATGAGCAAGCGGTGATCTGCTGAGGATCGGCACGCAGGGAATGTTTCAGTGACTAATGGAGCAACCGCGGGCAGTTCAACGGTTACAGGCACAGTATAAAAAATATTAGAAATGGAATCCTAATTAGAATATTTATTGAAATATTTTATTCATGAAATTACTTATAGTGCTTTTTTTTAGTATCTCGCATGTAACAGAGTAGGCTGAGGGAGTCTAGACACTGTGCTCTCCATTTTCCGCATTACGCGAATTCTGGAGGCATTGTATGTTGAGTGGCAAAACTCAACGCCGCGCTTTGCCTCGACACCAGAGGGAAGATTTTTTTAAGTATTTGTTAATTATATCTACTACTGGTACTAGGATGAGGACAGTATCACTTTGGTGGAGGACGAGACTGCGATCTGTCACGGACATTTTTAAGTTGTACAATACTTCTCATCGATATTTTTATTTAAATCCTATGCAATTACTCTAAGGTATTATATTATTATTTATTTACGCTTGCATGCCCGATACCACTTCCAAACAAACCAGCAGTAAGCAAGTACAATCTACAGCATTGCGACTTGCATCGCCGTATTTCATGCCACACTTACCAGCTCCAGACAGATTGTGACGTTTTAACAGAACAAAGATTTAATGTTCGTGTGTAAACCACCGTGCTTCATAAGTAACTGTTTGTCATCCGCAGTTAGGAATAAAGACTGTCTTATATATTTAAATCGCTGACAATGTAAGAGGTAGTTACGATGTCGGTATTTGCAATATTTTACACGTAGAGGTAGTTAATAGATTATTATTTACACGCTTAGTGGTTATCTGCTGCAATAAGCTTGAAAATATGATTATTGTTTATGTAATTCGAGAATATAATATGTAAGCTATGCCTACAGAATTCAGCGAAGAGGGGCAAATGGAGTGTGTTAACACTAGGCTCCCTCTGCCTATCCTGTTATATGAGGAAGCGTGAAGGTGAAAAAAAAGTAATTAAATAATGATGTACACAAACATATATCCCAATTCATCAAATATAAAAATTGAACAGAGACCATAAAATATTTATGAATTGTTCCCTATTATTATTGTAAATGTAAACATTTTATTGTTAAGCAATTATAATATTTTGCAAGAATTATACGAATAAGCGTGATCATTGGGCGATTTATTTTAAATGGCCGTCCTTGACGAGATCCGTTGCAATACAAATATGACGTTTGTAATGGCAACTATGAGTAATCACAACTAAATTTACAAACAATAAATAATCTGTGGATACAAAGTACGTGGTCGATATATCTAGAGCAGCCCCTACTAATTATTACAATCTCATAAGTCGTATGAGTTCGATACGGCCTCATATAAACCATAGCAGCGTTGTCATAGCAACCAAAGGAAAACTACAATATTAATTTCACATTATATTAAATTATATTATTTTTCGCATATTTAATAAAGGAATTCATTTGTAATTCCATAGTTTAGTAATTTCTTAAGCATTGTCGCACGAAACATGCCTTTTACAACCGCAACGATTCTCGATCGCGTCACGCGATGTGACGGCGATTCGATAAAATTCCGTCGCCTTTCGATAAATCATACCATAAATCTCTAGCTATTGATTAAACGCATGTTTAACCATCTAATATTTTTTTTTCCACATTCAAAAAAGTTTGCGATTTGCATTAAAAAGGCGGCGTTAAGTTCTGCCACTCACAACGGAATGCCTCCAAAATTCAGCGTAAAATGGGCAGCGGAGTGTCTTAACACTAGACTCCCATTGCTTGCGGAAAACAGCATAAAGTGGAAAAAAAAGCCCTTGGTTTAATAATAATAGTTATTATTTATGCACCAGTCGCATTGAAATGAAAGTAACAATGAATGTTTTATGAAATCTCTTATAGTGGAAGGTTCTTCTGGTCGAATGTTATTGGTTGACGGGTATTACTCAACAGTCCTTAAGCTACTATGCTATGTGCTAGTTCACTTATCACTGTTGTTATAATGGGTGTATCTATTTATTATTATTTTATTAACTACTAGTGGACCCGAACGCGGCTACGGCCGCTTGAACTATATGAATATTTATTAAATATATTTATGAAATTATTTTCAGTTTTCAATAGAGAGATGCGTTAAGCAAGCTCATTTTGGGTGACGTTGTATAACAACAAAATTTGCAAATCGTTGCTTAGCAACGGCGGTTGTTATAAATATGGCGGAATAAATTGCATTTCAAATTAATAAGTATTTAAATATATTGGTATATATAGAAAATATTACAAATATGAGAAAAAAAAGTATCCTATGTTCATCCCGAGACCCTCAAGTATCTCTATATAAGTATTTTATCACAATTAAATTAGGGGTTTGGCCCTGATTGCATAAAAGACAGACAGACAGACAGACAGAGTTACTTTCGAATTTATAATATAGGTATGGATTATTTATTATAATAATTATTAATACTTTACTATTAGTTTACTACAGACAATTTCGAATGGAAGTTTTCAGGTAAGAAGTCCTAGTGCTTAAGTAAAAAAATCTAAATAAACATATTTGTAAATACAATTTGACGCAATTATCTTAATTTCCTATTATTAAAATAATATAAAGCTGCAACTTACTTTTTAGTATTATTTTTAATTAGGTAATCAGTAGTTTTAACAAGTGACGAGGAAATAGGAAACGCTTCATAGTAGATTACATATAGGTCCACATAAAACAGCTCAACTTTCTCCATTTGTTTTGTTGTAACGGGGCCGCTGCGCCGGCGCAACTAATACAATAGAAACAGATTGCGTACATCATATTCATGTAACAGAGACATTTACAAAAATAATTTTATTTGGTTTTAAAATTTAGGAAATAGAAAAGACTGGACTCGTAATTATAAGAAATAAATAGAAAATGCATAGGATTTTTTTTATCCCGCACATAGCAGGATAGGCATAAGGAACCTGGGAATTTCGTGCTAATACATTTCGTATCCATAAAGACTCAGACCCCCACTTTCCGTTTTCTCTAACGGGAATCAAAGCCAGAACCTTACCCTTAGGCTCCTGCGCCACTACTGGATTGGCATAAGTACACATATATGTAACTAGCGGCCCGCTCGCGGTTACACCCGCGTGAACTATGTTATTATTAATTTCTGTCTTCATGACTACGTCATAGTGACGTCTATGAAAAATTTGAGACTCCTAGCATTTGTAGTAACGGAGTTTCATACAAACTTTCGACCCCAAAAACAACCCCTTAGAAGTCGAATATTGCAAATTCCCGTCTTAGTGAGCACCTACGTCCTATAAGTAACTAATATGCAAAATTTCAGATTCCTAACACTTGTAGTTTCTGAGATTTCGTGATGAGTGAGTGACCTTTCGATTTTATATATATAGATAAAAAATAAATATAACTTTATTATTGTCACAAGTGAAATCAAAACTTTTATTTCTAATAAGTTATAAACGAAGGCGTTAATAAATTACTAACAAAACCAGTGTCAGTATTGTCCTGCCTACAAGGAAGACTAACACCACGGAAGGTAGAAGGTTATTAAGAGTAGCAACTGCGTGTGTTGCAATTTCTCAGCGGATAGAGTCGCAATTTTCGGCCCTCTCTTAGGTCAATGTATAAATTAATATGTATATTTAGTACTAAAAAAGCCTCTTTGTACAAAGCATTACACAATTTGGTATATTTCATCAAAGGATGACCTTCACTAAGATATTTGAATACGTTTTTTAAAGACCACACAAGCAATGTGTGCTCGCCGATAATTCTCCAATAACAACTGTGAGTGACCTCGTTACAGTTATATTTGTAAAATGTCATATACGCGGTTTCAAACTACTATAACTGCTGTTAGTAGCTGTCGTATACAAGATGCCTTCACTGTGACTGGAACATCTACCTATTAACTCATTTTTTGTTCTTCACAGATTTGCAGCATCTTAAGAGGTAGACAGAGGGAACCTTAGGATATTCCACTTCATTATGCCATTTTCTTATCTTCTTCTTAGTCGTTTCACTATAGACAAAGTTGTCGTGGTAGTCGTTTTAAAGGTTAGTGGTGCGCCTCACGGTCCGACGCCATTCTACGCGGATGGCTGACTGTCTGGTGCACTTGTAGAGAGGGCCATTAAGGGCAGCCTTCACGTGGTCAATCTATCGCATGGCAGATCTCTCTCTCTCTCTCTCTCTCTCACTCCATTAAACTACATGGCATTCCATGGAATAATCTCCTAAAATACCTTATACATATTGGATATTTTGAAAATATTTTATAAATTTCCTTGATTGAGCAAAAACTGCCCAACTAAAACACAGTGGGGCCGGTACCAGTACACTATGCATATGAGAAGCAACAAGTAAAACTTTTGTCTGGCAGAAAGCACGCTAGTTTTCACTCTACGATATTTTAAATGTTCGTTTTGTATAGGTACACTGATACTTGACAGAGGACTGAGGATAGATAGATACCTACATACGTTTTAAATACTCGTAATATTTTAGACTTTCTCGAAATATTTGGCAATATATTATTTTATATAGAAAAAAATATAGATTTTCTTTCAGTTTCAAGCAACAAATACGCGATTTGATTTGGTAGCTTCAGCTTTTTTTTAAACTTTACCATCTAGTAGCATAGAATTATAATCAAAATAATTAGGAAATCCTACAGCATAAATGTGCATTTTATTAGCGATATGGCAACACATACAGTGAGTGCAATTTAAAATTAAATTAAAACAAGTAGAACTGGTCAACTGTGGATAAACTAGGCGCTCGTGGAACTTTCTTAGGGCAGGTCACGCGAACGGCAACATGCAACCACTTGGCCCGCAATGTGAAATTTCTATATTATACAGTACATAAATAAACAGCGGCAAAAATAAATTACTTATATCTATTGAACGAATAAAATACTTGATGCTAGATTAGTCATAGGAGGCACAGGGACACATAGTATGCTTACGCGACGTGGTTGTAAGTTCGATTCCCAGTCTAGGGAATGAAATATTTATTTAAATTTATATTTTCATTTCGTCGCTCTTACGTCGAGGTAAAGCGCGGCGTTGAATTCTGCCACTTAAACTGCCACTTTCCTCCAGGATCGACGGAAAGGGGGGAACGGAATGTGTTAACACTAGGTTTCCTCTGCCTATCACTCTGACTCAACGTCATATAGACTAAAATAAGTCACAAATTGAACAATGAAAGCCGCGAGTCGAGCCCGAAAAGAAAATTAATGTAGGTATTGGTGTCGGTCGGCGAACCCGCGATTGTGAAACGTTGAGTGATTGCGCTCAGCACAGTTTGTGTAATACAACAACGGCACAATGCGCCACCTCGGCACCTCGAATCTTCATTTATGGCGAAATCTCTTTCAATAACATTGCAATTAAATATTAGGTACAATATTAAAAGTCAGTACAGTTCGTGCGTACTCCAGATATGTATCATAACTAGTCAAGACACTAAGACACTCCGTTCTCCACTTTCCGCTGAATTCTGGAAGAAATATAAAATATTTAATTTCCAACCGAGTAACTTAAACTTAATATAACAATAGAAATTAACCAAAAACTGTCAAAACTAGTTAAATAATAAATCATCGATCCCACGCTACATATAAATATCGGCAGTATCAGAAAACAATTACAAAAATCACTGAACAGACCATACTGTTGGTAATTGGAAGATGAGATCTCGTGAGGAACATGGCCCGAGGCGGCATGAATGAAAGCCGCTCTCGGCCTGTTGCCGCGTCCCGACCGCAAACAAAACTGTCGCTGTTTATCTTCACTTGTTGAACAACCATTGCTGCTTCAATAGAGAATTATTAGGCCATCTTTTATAAGAAAACCAGCAATGTATGATTATATTAAATAAACAATGGTAAACAATAAACAACGTCTCGTAAGCGTTTAAGGATATCGACATCCGCCAAACGAGTTTTTCCAGTCTGTATCATCGCAATATCACGGTTATTATTGAAACGCTGCGGTCGCGACAGGTAAGTAAAACATTTATCACTATATGTTTACCTAATGAAGTGTATTTAGTACGGCGGATAGGTATTAGGTGTGAAATAACTAGCAAATATTACTTTTGATGTTTTAATGTATTGGAGAAAAAGAGTAGTGATTCTAGTGTTTAATTTTTGAAAAACTGCGTAATACATTTTTTTTTATTTCACACATATTTTTTCTGTACACAAATATGTAGAGCTATTCCTATATCATGCGTGTTTATATAATATTTTATATTTTCATGCACATTTGCATTTAGAAAATTATAAAATTAAAACAAAATCATACATATATTTACATGCAATTTCTCCGAAACACAATCTAGCATCTCGGTTGAATGGGATAGCGTGCCGTAGCCGCGTAGCGAGCGTAGGGCCCTGACGTCATCATTGGACGCCTACGGATGCTGTGCGGCGTGGGCTATTCTATTTGCAGTATAATTGATGTACTTACTATTCCATGAATAAAAATGAGATATTTAAGTATAAAATTATAAAAATATAAGCAAAATGCTGAAGAAACGTGGACGAAAATTAGAAATACAAAAGAATATTTAATAACATAAATTATATTTTTTTTTTGTTTTATAAGAGCGAAACAGTTAAAAATATATAAGAGAAAAGCAGAAATTTATTTATTAAATTACCCTGCCAATACTATACACATACAGTAAATTTATATTTGAAAAATATTAATAATTTATTCAACAATGTCCTATACAAATATAGTACATTTATATTAAATACTTGACGAGAATAACATTATCTTTACCGTTAGAGTACCTAAACATAATTATTCGCCGTTGTCGTAACAAATTTACTACGATTCCTACAGTGTCATATTCCCATACTAACCACATAAGAGGACCATCACTGGACCAGGGAAGTATATAATTTCACAAAACATTCTATATTTACGACAACAAAAAGTAATAAAGTAGCGAGCAAGTGTGCGCTTTATTAAAGTCGGCCGTATGCCACGGCGCACATTCCGGCCTTAAAACCTGTCCGTACGGGTGAAATCAAATACTGAAACGTGGAAGAGGGACCGTCCTCCTCACATTGTCTCGCACATTATCAGCACCTCAATTCGACCGTATAATATTCGTTTGAATCTGGGCAAAAATTGCAGTAGAGTAAGTATATATGGCAGCGATCTATGTAAATTGTAAGATGCCTACACGCACGCTTTCGAGATGATATCAAGAATGATGTAAACACGGACTCGAGAAATGACAACCTCTAACGTTCACATTTTAAATGTAATTAAAACAAGTTTCTTTGCGTTCAGGTAAAATGTTATTAGGCATTATTACATTTAAAGCTAAAAATATGTCCAAAGTCTTATTATAGGTTTAAGAATAAAATATTTTTATTTATGTACATATTATTATGTTAACTTAAATAAAATTAAATCTTTATTTTATCTTATTTAACTTCAGTTTAAACTCCAGTTTGAGATCATAGATTTGCAATGTTTTAATTGATTAAATTATTTAATTTATTTACATCATAGATTTGCTATAAGAAAGCTGCCTTTCCCATATAGTATTTATACATTATCTAAAATATATGAAGTTATAATAGGTACAAAACCAGAAGCGTGTCGTTTAGTTCGATTTCACCGCAGCGTTTCGATGTCAGTGACTAACGATGCAGTCTACTTTGCGAACGGCGGCTCGCAAACACTAGTAAGTAGTATAATCTACATACGAGTTGATATGCGAAAATTTCTACGTAGTACGTACGTACGCCTGTGGAGTTACGTAGATGCAACCTTTCACGACATACATACACTGTAGATAATTTTTTTTGTAAATAAATAACATTAAATAACAATTTTAAATTTTAACGTATATTTAAGAAACTTTTAAGCTTAAACATGTCTCTGATAATAGATGCGTTGTTTACCATACGTGTTAAAATTATTTTTATAAATTGAAAAAGCATATAAAAAAACATTTCATTTTATTCACAAAACTTAATTTATTTTAATACAAAACAATGCTATAAATATTTTTTGCAAAATAATTAAGGTAAAAAACTCAAGACAATTTGAGCATTCAGTTTAGTCAAATTCTTTGAGAACTTGTAACTTACCGAGCTTATTTTCGGCCATTGACCCATCACTGACCCGGACATAAATCTTCGTATACTTAATAATATCGCAATTAAATACATATATACATATATTATATGTACGTTACAAGTTGAAAACATACATATGTTTACTAAAATTAAAATATATTGAAGATTAAAAAAATATTTATTGTGTAGATTTCTAAAAATATAGTATAAATAATGACAATATACTGACAATAATAGCTGTGAAGTCAATATTGTAGTATACCTAGGGACGCTAGTGTTAAGACACTCCGTTTTACATTTTCAGAGACATATTAAGTGATGAACATCAACGTCGCGTTCATCTTATTACCTTCCTCCATTTGGTACGAAAATAAATAAATCATCCGAGGAATTGAACGCACAACTGTCGTATATATAGGCAGATGCTATGCCACTACGCCATGACATCCTTAAATAGTGTGTTGTGAAAATATTATACCCTTCATGTAAAATAAGGTGCGAACAGTTTTGTTTTTAGAGTTGATAAGTGTAATGATAATGTGTGAATATATTGTGGCTATAGCACATTTGTCCCCTCTTGTTAATAGACTATTTTTATTATTACAAGTGCGAAATATTCAACAATTTGCACAGTATTTAATTTAAATATTTTTTATATGTATAAATTGTTTTTTATGTATCAACGACTTCCGCAACGCAAATTACATAGGTACTAACTGCTCACTGGGAGAAAAAACTGATATTTACTTAAATATTTGACAATTTTCATATTATTTACATTGAGAAGTTCAACTCACTTGATCCTATAGAAGCTAATATTTAGAGATTAGCTTATTATTATCTAACATTTAGCAGCGAGTGCCAATTTGTCGCTTCAACATCGTTTAGCAAAGATTTATAGCTTTTAAAAATTTAATGATCGCGCCTTATCCAACTAGACTTCAGAAATCGATATTTAGAGGCGGTCTTTACATAAAATTAGCACTAAATCAACAAAAATATTTAAAAGTAATATAAATTATTTTTTATATATTATTATTAACTGTACTGCCGTCAAAACATGATATCCCTATATACGTATATAAGAGTAATGACATTCTTGATAACGACACATTATGTTTGTGACAGTGATTTAAATTTAGACGTTAATGACTCGCTGTCACCGATGACTTTACTTTAGCGAGACATGCTAAATACATATACACCTATGCGAAGTAGGTACACATCAACTCTACCTCCTCCACCATATATAGCTCGGTGTCAACGCGGTAGCTTTTTCACTTTAAAATAATAAATATATGATTACCAAAATTGGTATGATGCATTACGGATTCACTTAACGTCACCCTTGGACCGTACACGTTCGGATCCGGTTTTCTGTCGAAATGAGAACATTAAGAGGAATAAGATCGCGCATTTCGACGGCCATATAATCAAAGTAAAGCCGTAAGATGTAACTGTGAAGCAGCATTTGTCGAGCTTGCCGTGTCAATAAACTTGATTCGAAAGTGGAAGACGCTCCGGCTTACATAAGCAAGTAACAATGTGAGCCGCACCGAGTACGCATAGATTATAGTGTGTAGATGTGATGCGGTGTTGCCAGATGTTAAGTAATGGATGCTTTTTTACGTCTCTCTAGATATTAGAGTTAGGCGTCTATTGTAACAGACTAAATTATGTATATGCTTTATATTATTTAGGGATTTTTAATTTAAAATATTCCGATATTTAGTGGAATCATGAAATTTTCTTTACCTACTAATGTTTAATAGCTTGAGAAAAAAAACCATTTTAAATTAAATAGTTTACTAGCAACATTAAATATTATCATAAATTAAATTTATTAATATTATTAAGAGTAAAAATAATTATTTTTTTGTATTATTATGTGTTAATAATTAAGCAATTGATGTCTATTAGCATTTCTGTAGCGCTATATCTAGTCGAATCGACTCAACAGTCAACACGGCCACGGATCGCGGCAGTAGTCCAGTTACTTGCAAAACCGCTAGTTATATAGCAATCCCATGAGCGAGGCTGTATTAAGCACACTTAAATTTATACACACGAAAATAGATTTAGCTACAAAAAAGGTTGACGAATTACGTTCATTTTTTATGTATAAGTTGTTTTTTTATGTATCGACGATTTCCGTAAGGTAAACGTAAGGTTACATACTGTTGAAAAAAATTGAGACCTCTTACAACTTTGAATGCAATTAATAATGTCATAAAATAAACCTTATAAAAGTTATTTTTTTATAATATTATCTTATAAAAGCACTACAAAGTTTATTTAACAACCTTTTTCTATTAAAATATTTCTATATTGATATGAATCTAAATATCATTTCTGTATAATAATGATTTTTGTTGTACCAAACATAAAAACATACATTATTTATTATATTTAAAGAAAAAATATAACCATAATTAATTATAAGCGCAATTTTAAGAAAATTGGCTTGAAAATGACGATGAAAAAATTTGCGACATTTATAAAGCGTTTGTGTGTATTCAACACTTTACGAATGTAACATCAAGATAAATTATTATAATATTTCAGTATCATTAAAAAAACGATTTTACGAATCTAAACTTTCTTTACTAATTTTTATTAAGGAAAGTTTTTTTCTTTTCTTTTTGGTTCACTTCGCACAAGTGTGCGATTTAGATTCGCGAAGGTTGTAGGTTCGATGACCATTCAAGAAAATGAAATATTTAATATTTTCATTTCCACGCTCTGAGAACGAGGCAAAGCGCGTTGCAAACAAAATATGGTATAACCGAGTTCTCTCACTTTTTCGTATACAATATTTTACTTATCATAAATATATAAATAAACAAATAATCTACCTTAACTAGCACCTTCATAATAATTTATTTAAATAAAGATAATTTGTACGAGAAAATACAAAATACGTACCACATATTTTAAAACATGTCACTTATATAACATTGTAATTGGTTGTATAAGAGGTTAGTAAGCGATTACAACTTCGTCATTTATTCGCTTTAGTAACAAACTCCGAAGAAGGTTTTAGTTTCTCTTTTTTTTAATAATATAAAAATAATAGAGTAGAAGCCAGTAATCGCGCAGGAGCACTACCTTGAAATTCTATAAACGCGTCAGATTCCGCCATTCAACACGCAGTGCCTCCAGGATTTGACTGAAAGTGGGGAACGAAAAGATCTTAATGGGAACGGATTGTCTACACAGGGTTTCTTCTGCCTACTCTCCTATGTGCGGGATACAGCGTGAAGCTATAGAAAAACGTTATATAAATAATTAAGCCATATCATACACATGTAATATTTATTAATATAAAAAAAAATCGTCGCAAAACACAAACATTACCCACATGCCATACTAAATTATAGCATAAAGTGCGTTTTGAACTGTCAGCGAAACTAGTATTTCCAAGGTCACCGTACACCGAGCACCCCACCGCAGGTGCTAATAGATATGATGATGATGACAGCCTGCTGTCAGGTGGACGATTCGCAACAAAACACGTTTTTACGAACAGCTTTTTCATATGTATGACATATAGAGCTAGTATTTGTTGGCACGTGGCGAGTTAATAAGGGATTAACTCATTAAGTGACTTGGACTAAATTATATAGTCATAGCGTGTAGCCGTCGTGGCGCAGTGGTTCAAGCATGGGACTGTAAACACGGCGGTGGTGGGTTCGATTTCCACTCGGGGGTATGAATTATTATTTATTGTTATTATGATTTCCTCGCTCTGGTAACAAGGCAAAGCGAGGTGTTGGGTTTAACACGCAATGCCTCGTTCGGTGGAAAGTGGGGAACGGATAGTCTCACCGCCAGCTTCCCTCCGCCTTGGCATAGACGGAAAACAGCGTGAGGCTACAAAAAGGAAACGTTATTTACACTTGTTACACCCAACAAGAGCAAATTGCAATTTTTTAAATTTCAATTGCTATTTGAGAGAAAAAAATATATTTTAAATTTTTATCTGATGAATGTATGTACATATACGCATATAAAATGTATATTCATATCTATAATTCATTTTGTGAAACAATTAAATAAACAAAACACAACCAAATGTATATATTTACAAGTATAATTAAAGCACGCTTACAACTTATGGCCAAATATATACCTACTACAATAATCTAGTGGAAGTAGATTTTTCTCCATTTTCTGTTTATATTTTAGTTTCGTAGTGCTAATTTGCGGAGCTTAACACTGTGTTAAGTCTCGTAAACCAAAGAAATATTTTCTTATTAAATGAGAATGAGGAGGAAATTTCACACTCACAACCATTGCCTTCAATTTTAATTCAAGATTTATTATCATTATATAATAACATAATATTATTATAATTATAACGTTTTACTGTCAACATTTGTTTAATTTTACAATTTCAATGTCGGCCATATATTTTTTATGATAGATATCCATTTTTATAAGTAGCCTGTAATAATAAATCATTTTCAATTATACGATTATGTATTGTCAAAACATGTTTAGATGGCTATCGTATATTTTGTTCCTGTTAATAAACAATAAATTACTAATATATTTTCAATCAATATACCTCCATATGTAAATTAAATAAATATAAAAGGCGGTATTTATAATCAATTAGTAAAATAATCTAGTCCGGGTCAATAATTAGACAAAGGCTTGTAAAGATTGTAGTAGTCTCCGGTCGGGTCGAGTCAAATACTTTACGGTGAGTTTATTAATTAAGGCGGCCGACCTTGCGCGCGGCACTTGCAAGGAGGTCGTGCGCGTGCGAGCGAGACGACGCTACGTCGCGCAGCTCGCACCTTAACCGTCTCGCCGATGAGTTCGAGAACTGCGATGCGCGATGGATGCGCAACGTAACTAATACATTGAACGTTGACAAAGAAAATTAGTCACATATTTAAAGTTATATGCGGCAATGGATTAGAAACTTTTATACATAATTGCTACACCGCCCACTTGTCGTTTGACGCGGCGCGTCATTAAGCCGCCATGCGATCGACTCTCCTCATTGACCTTCCGTTATCTGCAGATTATCGGAGTTATAAACACTTTATTTGTATCGTTTCCTGAGATGCCACCAAATGGATAGATTACATTTTTTAAAATAATAACTAATATGTAATGAAACGTAATAATTATACATATAAAATATTAATATAAAAAATGAGAACATTTAATTGATTATAGCATTTATTTCCCAATTATATATAGTAGATCGATAAAATTCTGTATAGCCATAACGGAATAATGCGAATTATTATATTTTATCAAACCATAAACCGTATAAGTTATGCATGCAAAACAATTTGTAACAAGTGTTTTAAAATTATATAAATCAACGCGAAACTAATGAACAAAGAGCTTTAAAAGTAGCTCGAACGCCAAGCAATTATGGATGCTAAGAGGCGAATCTACAGTAAGCCGGTACACAATGACGTATCATACCAACACAAACGGGCGACGAGCGGAGAGAGAGATCACTCGAAACCGCACCTTAAGCTCATTGTCAAACCGATTACAATAAACAAACAGGGACAGACGCGGCTGGAATCCTGTCAAACGGGCGAGTTCGAGCGTTGACTTATTATCGGTAGAGCATTTCTGTCGCGGCCCGCGCCACTCCAATATCACTCTTATCACAGCGAAATAGTGTAGAGTTTGATATGCATTCGTTATCGTACAGGTAAGACACGGGCGCCGTCGCTTACTGCCCACGCACACCAGCGCAGCGCCGCGTTGCCATAAATAAAAGATTCCTACAGAAACAATTGTTGCGTGGAGGCGAGTTGAGGTCTCAGTGAATGTACTGTACGTAGTCGACTAATCGCCGTCAGTCGATCGCGAAAGTAGGTGACCGCTCGTGATTGACGTTCTTATGAAACCCCGTTCGATGACATTTAAACTAGGATGGCCAGCGCTCCGGTCTGTTCTCTGTGCAACGCGAGCTATCCATACAAATGTTTTTATTTAATTCCTGTACATGTTCATTCAGAATAGATATCGTAGAAAAGATTGAATAATCTACAAATTTCCTTACAATCGATGCGATTATCGTTATAAAAATAATCAATATCATCACGATAAGTAAAAACAACATAATATATTCTTATCCGCTAATGTATCAAAACCGTTTAGTCTACAAAAAATGTATGGACTATATTAAAATGTAATATTTAAATTTTGGATATATTTGTTTAATTAATCCGAACTCTATGGAAATCTCTGTTCGGAGATAAAGCCGCTCTACTTAACCTCACTACACAGAGACGCGTAAACATGAAACAATACGGTACGATGGCACAACTTATTATATGCGGCCGGTTCTCTGTAAACAGCGGCATATTACACTTTATTGCTATTACAATAAGGTATATGTATAATTTCCCAATATCATTCAAATACAAATGTATGACTACGTGCACTCATACAATCGTGGACTACGCTGTACGCACACACGCACAAGGAAGGTTCTTGCGTAGGAACGCGCGAGCGTCGATGTGTGGGTGCACTAGGGAAATTTATACGCGCTGTTCATTTCGTTCAGCATCACACGCTCTACGTAATTCACACATTTGTATCACTTTATAAAACATTAATTTCTTATGATGTTCACAGTAATTTTGTTAGCATTCGTTGCAAATAAATTATATTATATTAATTAGTAATTAATTTATTACAATAGTTTTGATTTTAAGTTTTAATTCAGTTTAAAATAGAGACGTTTTCAATGACATTCTATCCTCCCCATCAATTTTAGAGTATTTATTGCATTTTTTAAAAATTAATAAGTAATCACAGCATAATCTTTTCACGAAGTGAGTGTAATGGAACGGTAAAAGTAACGTATAATAAATAGGATATATTGATATTCATAATTAAAATTGTTTGAAACAGTATAAATCAATATCAATAAATAATTACAATAATTTTTATACTCAAGTTAGTGTTAACAAATTAAATATACAAACTTAACACAAAATGTTGTTAATAACAAACAAAACACAATTACAAACTAGAAGAGAAATCAGAGTTAAAAATTCATAACAAATCGAAAGTTTAAGCAAATGAACTCGAGGCAATGCTTTCTAGAAATTATAATGTACGCTCATATATAATACTCGTAGGTGGCTTGGACATCGGCGAGCACGGCACGATGCAACTACCGGGCTGGTCATCCAAATAGATATAGTTTTTTTATTGCTAGATCTCTAGAATCTTTGTTAAATCAACCATCAATGTCAAACAGTCATTAATTTGACCAGAAAGCGTAGAATAGTGACTTGACGCTAGATCCTCTCAGCCTACTCTGACAGGTTACCTACATAACTATACTTATGCGAAACAAAGTGTAAAGCTGAAAAAAAGTCCTCTATAACATCAGTTACGACGAGGCCAGTCATGGCGTAGGAGCACAAATTGTGACTGTAAAACCGACTAGTTGTAGGTTCGATCCCTATTCGAAAAGATGTAATATTTACTTATATCAATTTATATTACCATTTCTTCGATCTGGTGTCAAGGCAAAAGCGCAGCGTTGAGTTGTGCCACTCAACACGCGATGCCCCCTGAATTCGGCAGAAAGTGGGGAACGGAGTGTCTTAACACTTAACACTAGGTTCCCTCTGCCTATCCTGCTGTTTGCGGGATAGGTACAGCGTGAAGCTGATTAAATTGATTTAATTTTTAAAGTTATAAAAGTAACATGCATTTAAAAGAGGTTTAGTCAGAAGTTAATTGGAACATCATTTCATTTGCAACACTGCGCACGACGAATCCTTATATAATAATGTCTGATGGGCGCCGCTTATATATTTTTTATCTTAATCACGTCTTTCTCTGACTATGATCTGCGTGCCGTCATGGCCTATATACGAATACATTAGTTTCAGGATAAATGGCTGCTTGTGACGTAGAATTATGCTAAATTTTTCGATGAAAACGTAATTTCTATATTGATATAAATATTTTGTTCATTTAAATAATTTTCTTCCCGAATTTAAGCTGTTTCTTTTAAATATAATTATATATTTGAAATATCTTAACACAATTAGAACGAGTTCAACTGAATACGATAGTTGTGGGATGAAATGACACGGTGATATACTTATCATACGAGTATATGTAGGTATTTCTCCAGCGTAGTTAACAAATTATAATATATAGATATTTTTAAATGATGACGTTCTTAGTTATGATATAGAAGTAAATACATTTTAATTATTAAGCTATTAATAATACTTTATTGCTAAAAATACAATATTTTATTTAATTTATAATTTTCGATAAATAAATTATTTCGTTAACCAAAAAATTAGAAAATAACAATCATCGCACGTATGCAGTAAATATTGACTCGTAAGAGTCAAGTTTTCAGTTGAACTGCTATCAAAGCGATATATGATTTATTAATTCGCGCATAGCTAGACACCAGCGGTCATTGTAACAAGACGCAGATACGTCCAGCTCGTAGGTATATGTGTATAACCTCATTAGGTGATAAGCTTCATTATTCAAAGCTTTTATTTTACATTTATATCACAATCTTGTAAAATACATTGACATTTTGTTAAATAGCCATCGGTTAAAATTATAATTGGTTAACAGATTAT
Source organism: Heliconius melpomene melpomene (assembly GCA_000313835.2). NCBI lineage: Eukaryota > Metazoa > Arthropoda > Insecta > Lepidoptera > Nymphalidae > Heliconius > Heliconius melpomene. Next base: position 263,916 of record HE670018.1, read on the forward strand.
ATATTGGTGTTTCCCCATTATATTTAGAAATCTATTGATGGTTCCTCGGTAAGTATAAGAAAAAGGGTTAAATAGCTTAAAATGGATATATTAGTGAATTCTGAAATATGTCATACGCACGGTGTAGAGAACTAAATTATACAATTTAACAATAAAGAGATGAAATCAAAAAATTACAAAATTGATTAAATAATTATTAAACATAAAATGAATAAAATATACAATATATGTTACTTATAAGTTTTAAAAATCTACACATAATAGCAAAAAATATATAAGTAAGTGTCCGCAAAATAATAAATAGTGTTGTAATCTACTGTAACTTGTTTGCCTTTTGCGTCACTCTTTAACATTCGTATTGTGTAGTGACACGTGATATGTCATACGCTCGCACTTTAAACGTACCGCAGCCGCAGCCGCTATCATATTAGTAAACTGTACAAATAATATACAAAAATACTCGTATATATATGTAATTCGTTTCATTGAAAGTCATAATTATTAGGCGGAATTTTCTCGCATAAACATTGGAACGAAGATTGAAGTGTCTGCCAGCTAGTCGAAAATATTCTAAAGTAAACATTCGTTCAAAGCATGTCTATCGATGCTATTGATCGCCAATGTTACTTTTTCTTATTTTTTTAATGGATTTTTTATGTAGGTTTATATAAATAGGTTATAACTTATGTAAGGACATTCCTGTAAGAGGCATTTTTTTTATCAGAGATCAGCTATTGTTGCCGGTTGATTTCTCATATTCCTGATAAAAAATATTTTTTTTTAAATAAAACTGAATATATCCAAAAATATTGTTTTAAATTACAGTGTAAAAATATTCTAATATCTATTGATACAAGTTAGTGATTGAATTTTGATATATACCTAAGTAATCGATTCCTCTTACTTTATTTAATACCTACCTACCTAATTATATCCAGAAATATTTATATTCAACAATGTTCTCATACTAAATTTATCTAAGAAATAGCTTCTTCAAATTATGACTTAACATATTACTTTATATATTTAGATATATTTAGGCACTACAATTAAATAACTATATTGGTACAAGCACATTAAACGTTATGAATGGAATTTTACCCATTTATTTAATCAATTCAAATTTAAATTAATAAAGTTGTAGGCAATATAGCACTAAAAATAGACATAAAATGTTACAACTATATGGAATATATTTAACATACAAATATTTGTCTTTTTCTATGATAATTAGATGCAGATTTTAAAATCTAAAGAATGAGAATATTTCTTTCCACTAGTTTTATAATAATAAGCAGTTTCGCTACCTCTGCAAGGCCTCGTTGTGACATCATACGTCCGCGTCCAAGATTACAATCGCGACGATTTACATTATTGTCGTATTGATTTAGTGTCGCCATATATGTTTGTCGGATTGTTACTTCTTTAACTCGTTACGAATTAATTGGCCACACACTTAAATATACATACTTTTTAAAAAATATGATTTAAATGTACTAAAAATATTAAATTTATATACTTATATGTATAACAAGCTCAATTGTAAACTAATAATATATAAACAACAATGTAAACTTTTTCCGGTACGGACAATGACGAGAACGACTTATAATAAGAATATATGTCATCTAGTACCATGGTAGAGTACTGAGATTTAATGCGCAATAAAGTCCACCAGGGCCATCTTACTGTTTGCTTTGAAAAAACATATTTTTCATTCTCTTTATAAGTAAAATCAAAGGTTATTCTACACTCTTGCTAATAACTCAGGCATGGTAATTAAACGTCACTCAAAATCAAATAAACTATTATTGTTTTATGTGTGTGCATGTTATTAAGTAATCACTAATCATAATGTATTTATTAATTTTACATAGCAAAGTATGAAATAACACATACAATTCATTACAACGAATGTAAAATACAAAAAATATCTAATTAACATTTATGTAGACAATATTTATTGAAGAGTGCTTGCTATGAAGAATCAAAATTAATTAGCTTGCGAATACAAAATGTAATACTATTTAATTAGCAACGATCGCTTATGACAATCGCGATAATAAACAAAAGGACTTCCTGGTCGCTACCAGCTAAATTGCCTTTAAACATTATTTTCTAGGAACTGGTATGCGCAGGCTCAGGCAACATTGTTATTAATTACGGATAACTTTCAGAATAAGGGGGCGATAAGTGAACAATGCCAGAGCGAGACGGAGGACGACCTCGCGACTCATCTGCCGTGCTTAATCGGGTCGAGCGTTCAATGTCACATGGCATACGTCATCGTGCTTCAAGGGAGGATTGTGACGATACATTATAGTTAATAGCATTTATAATTGCTTTATTTGATTCACATATACGTTTATGGATATCTCATCATTTATTGAACTGGCAGTGGAAACCTGGCGTGTGATATGTGTGACAGTTCTCTATTCGTCGTCTGTTGTCATTGCACAATTTCGTTGGGTGTCTACTGATGGGATCCTATGTCGCTTTTCACTTTGTTAAGCCAGACAAACACTAACTTACATTGTAATAACATTAATCTAGAATAATCTAGATGAAAGTTGGACCCATCAGTTTATATCAGACAAGTAAAGGGAAGACTTGGGACACTTGATTTTTTTTATTGAAATGCAAGGCAAGTATGAGTGCGGATCACCTGGATAGTGATTCACCGCCGCCATCCTTGGCCATTATTTCCTAAATATTAATCAAATTTTAAATATTTTTGTCGTTCATATATAAATTAATAAGTCACAAAAATATTTATATCTGCTTACATTGGTGTTAATATATCTAAATATAACTTATTTTTCAAATCATATATTAATTGCAACATTGCGACATTGAACCAAAATAGATTATATTATTTTATCAGTGACGACAGGAAATTCCATCTTCTGACTCTATACCTACTGGGTTACTCCCGAGTCCCGAAAGCACTTAATTGTTTGGAAAATCCAAATTTTACAGTTATCGTTTTTATCTCAATAAAAATTCCATTGTTATTAATAAATTTAGGCACGTCATTCAATACCTATACTGATTAAATTTAAAGTTATATTAAGTATGATTTGAAAAAATCTTTGAAGATCGTGTGATGTCGTTGCAAACACCACACACCTGAAGTAAACAAAACGAACCGGTCAAGTGCGATTCGCCTACCGAGGGTTGCGTATTAATTTGGTAACTGTAGGTTAACAGGAGGTATAATTAAACAACTCTTACAAGTTGATAAAAGTTAAGTATGCGAGCATATACACTAATTGTGTAAAAAAAAAACTACATATATAAATATGTATTTTTTTGCTATGTTTTAAATTTATTCTTTTATTTTTTATTATATGTTCTCACTTCATGACAAATTTCATAATTGTGGATCCACGGTAAGTACCTATCATGTAGGTTTTGGAAACGAAAAAGGCTTTTATACAATTATATATATATATATATATATATATATATATATATATATATATATATATATATATATATATATAGTACATAGAGTATATATATATATATATATATATATATATATATATATATATATATATATATA